>JAPIWU010091964.1:0-16128 GCA_037576205.1 Pyrocystis lunula | reverse complement strand
ATACAAAAATCAAAAATACAAAAATCCAAAATCCCAAAATCCAAAAATCTAAACATCAAAAATCCAAAAATCAAAAAATAATAAAATCCAAAAATCAAAAAATCCAAAAGTCAAAAAAATCCCAAATCCAAAAATCCAAAAATCCAATCATCAATAATCCAAAAATCAAAACAAATAAAATCCAAAAATCCAAAAATCCGAATCCAAAAATCTAAAAATCAAAATTCAAAAAACCAAAAAATCAAAAATAGAAAAATCCAAACATCAAAAATCCAAAAATCAAAAAATAGAAAAATCCAAAATTCTTAAAATCCACAAATCCAAAATCCAACAATCCAAAAATCCAAACATCACAATTCCAAAAATCAAACAATTCAAAAATCCAAAAATAAAAAATCCAAAAATACAAAATCCAAAAAATACAAAAATCCAAAAATCCAAAAAAACAAAAAATCCAAAAATCCCAAAATTCAAAAATCCAAAATCAAAAGATCAAAAAAGCCAAATCCAAATATCAAAAACCCAAACATCAACATAAAAGAATCCAACAATCTAAAAATCAAAAATCCAAACAATCCAAAAATCCAAAATACAAAATCCAAACATCAAAACATCAAAAATCCAAAAATCCAAAAATAAAAAAATCAAAAAATCCGAAAATCCAAAAATCCAAAAATCCAACAAATCCAAAACTCCAAACATCAAAAATCAAAAATCCAATCATCAAAAATCCCAAAATCCAAACATCAAAAATCCAAAAATCAAAAATAGAAAAATCTAAAAATCAAAATAAAAAATCCCAAAATCCAAAATTCAAAAATTTCCAATAAATTCAAATATCCAAATATCCAAATATCCCAAAATCCAAAATCCAAAAATCCAAAAACCCAAAAATTTAAAAAATCCCAACATCAAAAAACGAAAAAATCCAAAAATCCCGAAATCCAAAAATCCAAAATCCAAAAATCATAAAATAAAAAACCAAAAATTAGAAATCCAAAAATACAAGAAATCCAAAAATTCAAAAATCCAAAAATCCAAAGATCCAAAAACAAAAATCAAAAAAACAAAAATCCAGACATCCAAACATCCAAAAATCCAAAAATCCAAAATACAAAAATCCAACAATCAAAACATCAAAAATCAAAAAATCAACAAATAAAAAAATCCAAATCCAAAAATCCCAAAATCCAAAAATCCAAAAATCCAAAAATTTCAAATCCAAACATCAAAAATCCAAAAATCAAAACATCCAAAATCCAAAAATCAAAAATAAATAATCCCAAAATCAAAAAATCCAAAATCCAAAACCCAAAATCCCAAAATCCATCAATCCAAAAATCAAACATCAAACATCAAAAATCCAAAAATCAAAACATCAACAATTCAAAAATCAAAAATAAATAATCCCAAAATCCAAAAATCCAAAATCCAAATAATCCAAAATCCAAACATCAAAAAATCCAAACATCAAAAATCCAAAAAATCCAAACATAAAAAATCCAAAAATAAAAGAAAATTCAAAAATACAAAATCCAACAATCAAAAAATCAAAGAATCAAAAAATACAAACATCAAAAATCCCAAAATCAAAAAAAAACAAAAAAAGCAAATACAAAAATCCACGAACCCAAATCCATGAATCCAAAAAATCCAAAAATCCAAAAATCCAAACATCAAAAATCCAAGAATCAAAACATCAAAAATCCAAACATCAGAAAATAAATCCCAAAATCCAAAAATGAAATAATAAAAAATTCAAAAAATCCAAAAGTCCACAAATAAATTTACAAAAGTCAAAAATCCCAAAATCCCAAAATCCAAACATCAAAAATCCAAACATAGAAAATAAAAAACCATCACAAAAATCCCAAAATCCAAAAATCCAGAAATCCAAAAATCCAAACATCAAAAATCAAAAAATCAATCCCAAAATAACAAAATCCAAATAAATAATGCAAATCCCAAAATCCAAAAACCAAACAATCAAAAACATCCAAACATTAAAAAATCCAAACATCCAAAAATCCAAAATCCAAACATCCAGAAATCCAAACATCAACAGTCCAAAAATCAAAAAATAGAAAATACAAAAATCTACACATCAAAAAAACAAAAATCCAAAAATACACGATCAAAAATCAAAAAATCCAAAAATCCGAAAATACAAACATCAAAAACCCAAATCAAAAAATAAAGAAATCCAAAAATACAAATCCAAACATCCAAAAAGCTTAAAATCAAAAAATCAAAAAATCCAAAAATCCAAAATTCAAAAATTCAAAAATCCAAAAGTCCAACAATCCAAAAATCAAAACATCAAAAATCAAAAAATCAAAAAATAAAAAGTCCAAAAATGCCATAATCCAAATCCAAAAATCCAAAAATAAAAAACAAAAATCAAAAAATCAAAAACTCCAAAAATCCAAAATCCAAAAATCCAAACATCAAAAATCAAAAAATCAAAAAAGCAAAAGATCAAGAAATCAAAAATCGAAAAAATCCAAAAATCCCAAAATCCAAAAATCGACAAATCAAACAAGCATATACAAAAATCCAAACATCCAAAAATACAAAAATCCAGAATCCAAAAATCCAAAAATCCAAACATCATAAATCCACATCAAAACATCAGAAATCCCTAAATCAAAAAATCAAAAGATAAAAAATACAAAAATCCAAAAATCCAAAAATCCAAATCAAAAAATCAAAAAATACAAAAAATCAAAAATCCAAAATCCCAAAATCCAAAAATCCAAACATCGAAAATCCAAAATTAAAAAACAATCAAATAATCAAAATAATCAACGAATCAAAAAACCCCTATCCATAATTCCCAAAATCCAAAATACAACGATCCAAAAATCCAAACATCAAAACTCAAAATCAACAAATAAAAAAACCTAAAAATAAAAAATCAAAAAATCCAACAATCCAAAATCCAAAAATCCAAAAATCCAAACATCAAAAATCCAACAATCAAAAAATCCAAAAATCCAAAAGTAAAAATACAAAAATCCAAAAATCGAAAAATCCGAAAATCTAAAAAATCAGAAAATCCCAAAATCCAAAATCCAAAAATCCAACAGGCCGAACATCAAAAATCCAAAAATCAAAGAATAAAAAAATCCAAAAATCCATAAATCAAAAAAACCTATTTCCAAAAATCAAAAAATCAAAAAATCAAAAAAACATCAGAAAATCCCAAAATCCAAGATCCAAAAATCCCAGAATCCCAACATCAGAAATACAAAATCAAAAAAATGAAAAAACAAAATATAACAATCCAAAAATCCAAACATCAAAAATCAAAAATCAAAAAAATCCAAAAATCAAAAATCCAAGAATATAAAATCCAAGGATCCCAAAATTCAAACTTCAAAAATCCAAAAATCAAAACATCAAAAATCCAAAGATCAAAAAATAAAAAATCAACAAATACAAAAATAAAAAATCCAACAATCCAAAAATCCAAAATCAAAAATCCAACATTCTAAAAATCCAAACATCAGAAATCCAGAAATAAAAATCCGAAAATCCAAAATCCCAAAATACCGAAATCCAAAATCCAAAAATCCAAACATCAAAAATCAAAAAATCAAAAAATAAAAAATCCAAAATCCAAAAATCAAAAATCCAAACATAAAAAATTAAAAATCAAAACATCAAAAATCCAAAAATCAAAAAATAAAAAAATCCAAAATTACAACAATCCACAAATCCACAAATCCAAAATTTAAAAAACCAAAATACAAAAATCCAAAAATCCAAAAATCCAAAATCCCAAAACCCACAAATCCAAACATCAAAAATCCAAACATCAAAAAATAAATATCAAAAGTTCAAAAATCAAAAAATCCAAAAATCCAAAAATCCAAAATACAAAAATACAAAAATACAGAACACAAACTTCAAAAACACCAACATCAGAAATAAGAAAATCAAAAATTCTAAAAATCTAAAAATCCGAAACTCCTAAATCCAAAAATCCAAAAATCCAAACATACGAAAACACAAAATCAAAAGATCCCCAAATCCAAAATAAAAAATCCAAAAATACAAAAATCCAAAAATACAAATCAAAAAATCAAGAAATCAAAAAAAACAAAAACCAAAAATACAAATCCAAAAATCCAAAATCCAAACATCCCAATATCCAGACATCAAAAATCCAACAATCAAAATATAAAAAATCAACGAATCCAAAAAATCCAAAAATCCAAAAATCCAAAAAATCCAAAATTCGAAAATTCAAAAAGCCAACAATCCAAACATCAAAAGTCCAAAAATCAAAAAATAAAATCCCAAAATCCAAAAATCCAAATCCAAAAATCCAAATCCAAAAATTCAAAATCCAAAAATCCAAACATCAAAAACCCCAACATCAAAACATCAAAAAGCCAAAAATAACAAATAAAAAATTCAAAAATCAAAAAATCCAAACATCCAAAAATCCAAAAAATCCAAAAATCCAAAAATCCAATAATCCAAAATCCTAAAATCCCAAAATCCAAAAATCCAAACATCAAAAATCCAAGAATCAAAAATAAAAAGATCCAAAAATCAAAAAATCCAAAATACAAATACAAAAGTACAAAAATCCAAATCCAAAAATACAAAAATCAAAAAAATCAAGAAATCCAAAAATACAAAAATCTAGAAATCCAAAATCCAAAAATCCAAGAATCCAATCATCAAAAATCCAATCGTTAAACAATTCAAAAATCAAACCATTAAAAAAACAAAAAAACAAAAAATCCAAAAATCCAAAAATCCAAAGTCAAAAATCCAAAAAATCCAAGAATCCAAAAATACAAAAATCCAAACATCCAAACATCAAAAATCCAAAAATCAAAAAATAAAAAAAACGAAAAATCCAACAATACAAAAATCAGAAAGTCCCAAAACCCAAAAACCAAAAAATCTAAAAATCTTAAAAACAAATCAAAAAATCCAAGATCCAAAAATCCAAAAAGCCAAACATCAAAAATCCTACAATCAAAACATCGAAAATCCCAGAATCACAAAATAAAAAATCCCAAAATCCAAAATGCCCAAAACCCCAAAATCCAAAAATCCAAATCCAAAAAATCTAAAAATCCAAAAATCCAAAAATCCAAAAATCCAAACATCAAAAATCCAAAAATCAAAATAAAAAGAACGATCCAAACATCCAACATCAAAACATCCAAAATTCAAAAATCCAAGCATCAAAAATCCAAAAATCAAAACATCAAGAATCCCAAAATCTAAAAATAAAAAGTTCCAGAAATCCAAATATTCAAAAATCCAAAAAACCAAAAATCCAAAAATCAAAAAAATCAAAATCCGAAAATACAAAAATCCAAAATCCAAAAATCCAAAAATCCAAAAATCCAAACATCAAAAATCAAAAAATCAAAAAAATCCAAAAATCAGAAAATCCAAAAATCCAAAATCCAAACCCAAGAACCCAATCCAAATTTCAAAAATCCAAACATCAAAAACCTAAAGATCAAAAAATAAAAATCCAAAAATCCCAAATTCCCAAAATCCAAAAATCAAAAAATCAAAAAAATTCAAAAATCCAAAATCCAAACATCCAAAAACCCAAACATCAAAAGTCCCAAAAATCAAAACATCAAAAATCCAACAATCAAATATTTAAAAAATCCAAACATCCAACAATCCAAAAATCCGAGAATCCAAATCCAAAACTACAAAAATCCATAAATCCAAAAAACCAAAAATTCAAAAATCAAAAATCCAAAAATACAAACATTCAAACATCCGAAATCCCAAAATCAAAAAATTAAAAATAACAGTCGAACAATCCAAAATCAAAAAATCCAACAATCCAAGAATCCAAAAATCCGAAATCCAAAAATACAAATATCCAAGCATCAAAAATCCAAAAATCAAAAAATCCAAAATTCCCAAAAACAAAACCCAAAAACCAAAATCCAAAAATCAAAAAATCCAAACATCAAACATCCAAAAATCAAAAAATCAAAAAATCAAAAAATACAAGAATACAAAAAATCCGAAAATCAAAAAATCCAAAAATCAAAAAATCCCAAAATCCCAAAATCCAAAATCCAAATATCAAAAAATCCAAACACCAAAAATCCAAAAATCAAAAAATAAAAATCCAAGAATCCAAATCCAAAAATCCAAAAATCCCAAAATCCAAAAAAATGCGAAAATCCAAAAATCCAAAATCCAAAAATCCAAAAATCCAAAAATCCAAACATCAGAAATCCAAAAATCAAACAATTCAAAAAATCAAAAATCAAAAAATCAAAAAACAAACCAAAGAAATCCCAAAATCCCAAAATCCAGAAATCCAAACTTCAAAAATCGAAAAATCAGAAATTCGAAAATCCAAAAATACGAAAATCCAAAAATACAAAAATCCAAAAATACAACATCTAAAAATCCAAAAATCCAAAAAGTTTAAAAATCCAAAAATCCAAAAATCCAAACATCAAAAATCCAAAAATCAAAAAGATCAAGAAAAATCAAAAAATCCAAAAATCCAAAAATCAAAAAATAAAAAAATCCAAAAATCACATCATCAAAAATCCAGAAATCCAAAGATCAAAAAATCTAAAATCCAAAAATCAAAAAAAAAAACAAAAAATCCAAAATACAAAAATTTAAAAATCCAAACATCAAACATCAAAAAATACAAACATCAAAAATCAAAACATCAAAAATCGAAATAATCAAAAAAATCAAATCCAAAAATACAAAAATCAAAAAATCCGAAAATCCAAAAATCCAAACATCAACAATCCAAAAATTAGAAATGACAAAAATCCACAATAACAAATGAAAAATCAAAAAATCCCAAAATCCAAAATCAACAAATCCAGAATTCCAAACATCAAAAATCCCAAAATCAAAAAATAAACGAATCCCAAATAAAAAATTCAAAAAAATCCGAAAATCCAAAAATCCAAAAATCCAAAATCCAAAGATCCAAAAATCCAAACATCAACAATCCAAAAATCAAAAAATAAAAATCCACAAATATAAAAATCCAAAAATCCAAAAATCCAAAAATCCCAAAATTAAAAAAATGCAAAAATCCAAAAATGCAAAAATCCAAAATCCAAAATCCAAAAATACAACTATCCAAACATCCAAAACCCACATCAAACATTCAAAAGTTCCAAAAATCAAAAAATCAAAAAATCCAAAATCCAAAAATCCAAAATCCAGAAATCCAAAAATAGTAAAAATTAAAGAAACAAAAAATCTAAAAATATATAAATCCAAAAATCCAAAAACCCAAAATCCAAAAATCCAAAAATCCAAACATCAAAAACCCAACAATAAAAAATCCAAAGATCAAAAAATCAAAAAATCCAAAAATACAAAATCCAACAATACAAAAAATCAAAAAATCTAAAAATTCAAAAATCCCAAAATCCAAACATCAAAATCCAAAAGTCAAAAAACCAAACAATCCAAAAATCCAAAAATCAAAAAAATCCAAAAATCAAAAAATCAAAAATCCAAATCCAAACATCGAAAATCAAAAAATCCAAAAATCAAAAATCTAAAAAACCAAAAATCCAAAAATCCAAACATCAAAAATCCAAAAATTCAAACATCAAAAATCCAAAAATCAAAACATCGAAAATACAATTCAAAAAATAAAACAATCCGGAAATCCAAAAATCCAAAAATCTTAAAATCCAAAATCCCAAAAATCCAAAAATGCAAAAATCCAAAAATCAGAAAATCAAAAAATCAAAAAATCCAAAAATCCAAAATACAGAAATCCAAAAATCGAAAAATCGAAAATAAAAATTAATAAATCCAAAATCGAAAATCAATAAATCCCAAAATACAAAGTCCAAAAATCCAAAAATACCAAATACATTAATACAAAAATACAAAAATCCAAAAATCAAAAAATCAAAACCAAAAAATCAAAACATCGAACAAATCCAAAAATCAAAAAATCACAAAATCCAAAAATCCAAACATCAAGAATCCAAAAATCAAAAAATCCCATAATCCAAAAATCCCAAAATCCCAAAAAATGCAAATCCAAAATCAAAAAAATCCCAAAATCAATTCCAAAATCCAAAAATCCAAAAGTCCATAAATAAAAAAATCAAAAAAATCAAAAAAATCCAAAAATCCAAAAATCGAAAAATCGAAAATCAAAAAATCCCAAAAATCAAAAAATACATAAATACAAAAATACAAAAATACAAAAATACAAAATCCAAAAATCAAAAAATCCAAAAATCCAAAACTCCAAAAATCCAAAAAATAAAAATAAAAAATCCCAAATCCCACAAATCCAACAATCTAAAAAATTCAAAATCCCAAAAATCCAAAAATCCAAAAATCCAAAATCAAAAATCAAACATCAAAATCAAAAAGAAAAAATCCAAAAATCCAAAAATCAAAAAATCGAAAATAAACATTTATAAATCAAAAATCGAGTATCAAAAAACCAAAAAATCCAAAAATCAAAAAATCAAAAGATCAAAAAATCACAAATCCAAAAATCAAAAAAATCCAACCCAAAAATCCAAAAATCCAAACATCAAAAATCCAAAAATCCAAAAATAAAAAAAATAAAATAAAAAAATCAAAAAATCCAAAAATCCCAAATCCAAAAATCAAAAAATCCAAGTATCAAAAATCCAAAAATCAAAAAATAAAAAAATCCAAAAATCTAAAAATCTTAAAATCCAAAAATCCCAAAATCCCAAAATCAAAAAATGCGAAAATCCAAAAATCCAAAATCCAAAAATCCAAAAATCCAAACATCAAAAATCCAAGAATCAAAAAAAAACAAAAAAACAAGAAATCAAAATACAAAAATCCAAAAATCACAAAATCCAAAAATCCAAATTCCAAAAATCCGAAAATCCAAAAATCAAAAAATAAAATAATTCAAACATCTAAACATCCAAATCCAAAATCCAACAAACCAAAAATCCAAACATCAAAAATCCGAAAATAAAAATCTCAAAAATCAAAAAATCCAAAAATCCAAAAATACAGAGAATCCTTTAATACAATCCCCGAAATCCAAAAATCAAAAATCCAAATTCAAAAATCCCAAAATTCCTAAAATCCAAAAATCAAAAAAATCAAAAAATCCAAAAATCTAAAAATCCCAAAATCTCAAAATCCATACATCAAAAAATCCAAAAATCAAAAAAATCAAAAAATCCAAAAATCAAAAAAATAAAAAAAACAAAAATCCAAAAATCAAAAAATCACCAAAATCCAAAAATCCGAAAATCCAGAAATCCAAAAAATCAAAACAAAAACAAAAATCCAAAAATCCAAAAATCCAAACATCAAAAATCCAAAAATCCAAAAATCAAAAAATCTAAAAATCCGAAAATCAAAAAAACATCAACAATCCAGAATTCAAAACATCAAAAATCCCAAAATCAGAAAATAAAAAACAAAAAATACAAGAATACAAATACAAAAATACAAAAATCCAAAAATCCAAAATCCCAAAAATCAAAAGATCCAAAAATCCCAAAATCAAAAAATCAAAAAATCAAAATATCCAAAAATCCAAAATCCAGAAATCCAAAAATCCACAAATCGAAAAAACTTGAAAACCAAAAATCGAAAATCAAAAAATCCAAAAATACAAAATCTAAAAATCCAAGAATCCAAAAATCCATAAATTGAAAAATACAAAAAATCAAACAATCCAAAAATCCCAAAATCCAAAAATCCAAAATCCCAAAATTCAAAAAATCAAAGAATCAACAAACCCAAACATCAAAAATCAAAAAATAAAAAAATCCAAAAATACGACAATCCAAAAATCCCAAAAATCCATGAATCCATAAATCCATAAATCCAAAAATCCAAAAAGCCAAAAATCCCTAAATCCCAAAATCCAAAAATCCAAAAATTCAAAAATCCAAAAATCCAAAAATCCCAAAATCCAAAAATCCAAAATTCGAAAAAATAAAATCAAAGATCGAAAATCAAAAAATCAAAAATTCCCCAAATCCCAAAATCCAAAAATCCGAAAATCCAAAAATACCAAAATACAAAATCCAAAAATCCAAAAATCCAAAAATCCAAAATCCAAAAATCTAAAAAATCAAAATCCAAAAAAACAAAAAATCAAAAAATCCAAACATCAAAAATCAAGAAAATAAACAAATCAAAAAATCTAAAAATCCAAAAATCCAAAAATCCAAAAATCCAAAAACCAAAAACCAAAAACCAAAAAATCCAAATCCAAAAATCCAAAAAATCCCAAAATCAAAAAATAGAAAAATCAAAAAATAAAAAATCAAAAAATACAATCGAAAAACCGAAAATACAAATTTAAAAATTAAAAATCCAAAATCAAAGAGACGCAAAAATCCAAAAATACAAAAATACAAAAATACAAAAATACATATACAAAAATACAAAAAATCCAAAAATCCAAAAATCCCAAAAGTCAAACAATCCAAAAATCCAAGAATCCAAAATCCTAAAAATCAAAAAATCCAAAAATCCAAAAATCCAGAATCCCAAAAATCCGAAAATCCAAAAATCTAAAAATCCCAAAATTTAAATCCAAAAATCAAAAAATCACAAAATTCCAAGGATTAGAAATTAAAACAATCTCAAATTCTAAATTCCAAAAATCCAGAAATCCAAAATCCAAAAATCAAAAAATCCAAACATCAAAAATCCAGAAATCCAAAAATCAAAAAAACAAAAAATCACAAAATACAAAATCCAAATACAAAAAATCAAAAATCCCAAAATCCAAAAATCCAAAAACTCTAAAAACTCCAAAAACTCAAAAAACTCAAAATCCCAAAATTTAAAAATCTAAAAATCCAAACATCCAAACACGAAAAATACAAAAATTAAAAAAATTATAAAATCCCAAAATCAAAAAAAACAAAAAATCTAAAATAAAAAATCCAAAAATCCAAAAATCCCAAAAATACGAAAATCAAGAAAATTAAGAATCGAAAAATCCAAACATCAAAAATCCAAAAATCCCAAAATCAAAAAATCTAAAAATCTAAAAATCAACAAAATCCAAAAATCCAAAATCCAAAAATCCAAAATACAAAGATCAAAAATCAATCTCCAAACATCAAAAATCCCAAGATCAAAAAATAAAAAACAAGAAATCAAGAAATCAAAAAATCAAAAAATCAAAAAATCAAAAAATCAAAAAATCCAGAAATCCAAAAATCTTAAAATCCAAAATCCCCAAAATCCAAAAATCCAAAAATCCAAAAACCCAAAAATCCAAAATCCGGAAATCCAAAAATCCAAAAATCGAAAATAAAAGCTTAAAAACCAAAAATCCAAAATCAAAAAATCCAAAAATACAACATCCAAAAAATCAAAAAATCCAAAATTCCATAAATACAAAAATTCCACAAATCAAAAATCAAAAAATCAAAAAAAATAAAAAATCCAAAAAATCAAAAAATTAAAAATCCAAACATCAACAATTCAAAAAACCAAAAATCCAAAAATCCAAAAATTTGGTCCCAAAAATCCAAAAATCCAAAATCACAAAAATCCAAAAATCCAAAAATCCAAAAGCCCCAAAATCCATAATCCAAAAATCAAAAATACAATCCAAAAATCCAAAAATCCAAAAATCGAAAATAAAAATTCAAAAATCATAACACGAAAATCAAAAAAACCTAAAACATCAAAAAATCTAAAAATCAAAAAATCCAAAAACCCAAAAATACTAAAATATAAAAATCCAAAAACCCAAACATCCAGAAATCCAAAAATCCAAAAATAAAAAAAAAACGAAAAATCCAAAAATCCAAACATCCAAACATCAAAAATAAACAAATCACAAAATCAAAAAAACCCAAATCCAAAAATCCAAAATTCCACAAATTCAAAATCCCAAAAATCCAAAAATCCAAAAATCCGAAAATCCAAAAATCGAAAATCCAAAAATAAAAATTTAAAAATCGAAAATCGAAATTTATACAAACACAAAAATCCAAAACTACAAAAATACAGATACAAAAATACAAAAATACAAATATACAAAAATCCAACAATCCGAAGATCCAAAAATCCACATCCAAAAAATCCAAAAATCTAAAAAATCCAAAAATTCAAAATCGAAACATCAAAAATCAAAAAATCAAAAAATCCAAATCTAAAAATCCAAAAATCCCAAACATCCAAAATCCCAAAAATCCAAAAATCCAAAAATCCAAAAATCCAAAAAATACAAGAATCCAAGAATCCAAAATCCAAACATCCAAAAATCCAAAAATCCAACAATTCAAAAATCCAAAATTCTAAAAAATCAAAAAATCAAAAAATTAAAATAAAAAAATTAAAAAATATCAAAATATTAAAATCCAGAAATCAAAAAATCCAGAAATCAAAAATCCAAAGATCCAAAAATCCAAACATCAAAAATCCAAAAATCAAACATCCAAAAATCAAAAAATCCAAAAATCCAAAAATACAAAATCCAAAAATACCATATCCAACAATCCAAAATCCCAAAATCCCAAAATCCTAAAAAATCTAAAAATCCAAAAGTCCAAAAGTCCAAAAATCCCGAAATTCAACATCCAGATATCCAAAAAATCGAAAAATCGAAGATAAAAACTTAAAAATCAAAAATCGAAAATCAAAAAATCCAAAAATACAAGATCCCAAAATCCAAAAATCCAAAATTCCAGTATGCCAAAAATACAAAAAACCAAAAAAACTAAAAATCCAAAAATCCAAAAATCCAAAAAATAAAAAATAAAAAATCCAAATATCCAAAAATCCAAACATCAAAAATCAAAAAAACAAAATAAAAATTTATACAATCCCCAACAATACAAAAATCCCAAATCCCAAAAATCAAGAAATCCCAAAAATCCCAAAATCCAAAAATCAAAAAATCCAAAAATTAATAATCGAAGCATCAGAAAATCCAAAATCCAAAAATCCAAAAATCCAAAAATCGAAAATAAAAACTTAAAAATCAAAATCGAAAATCAAAAAATCACAGAAATCCAAAAATACAAATACAAAAATACAAAAATACAAAATCTAAAAATCCAAAATCCAAAAATCAAAAAAATCACAAAATCCAAAAATCCCAAAAAATCCAAAAATCAAAAAAATCAAAAAATCCAAATCCATAAATCCCAAAAATCCAAACATCCAAAAATCAAAAATCCCCAAAATCCATAAATCCATAAATCCAAAAATCAAAAAATCCAAAAATCCAAAATTCAAAAAATACAAAAAACCCAAAATCCAAAAATCCCAAAATCCAAAAAATCAAAAAATTTCAAAAATCACGAAATTTTAAAAAATCAAAGAATCTTAAAATCCAAACATCAAAAATCCAAAAAATCCAAAAATCCAAAAATCCAAAAATTTGAAAATCCCAAAAATCCAAAAATCCAAAATCCCAAAAATCCAAAAATCAAAAAATCCCCAAAATCCGAAAATCAAAAAATCAAAAAAATCAAAAAATCCAAAAATCCAAAAATCCAAAATCCAAGAATCCAAAAATCCAAAAATCGAAAATAAATATTTAAAAATCAAAAGTCGAAAATCAAAAAATCAAAAAAATCAAAAAATCCAAAAAATCCAAAAATCCAAAAATAAAAAAATCAAAAAAAAACAAAAATACAAAAATCCAAAAATCAAAAATCCAAAAGTCCAAAATTGCAAAGATACAACATCAAAAAATCCCAAAATACAAAAATCCAAAAAATCAAAAAATTGAAATCCAAATATCCAAAAATCCAAACATCAAAAATCCAAGATCCAAAAATCCAAAAACCCAAAAATTTTAAAATCCCCAAAATCCCAAAATCCAAAATCCCCAAAATCCAAAAATCCCAAAATTCCAAACATCCAAAAATCAAAAAAATTAAAAAATCAAAAAATCCGAAAATCCAAAAATCCAAGAGTCCAAAAATCCAAAAATCGAGAATAAAAATTTAAAAATCAAAAATCGAAAATAAAAAAATCAAAAAATCCAAAAATACAAAAATACAAAAATACAAAAATACAAATACAAAAATCTAAAAATCCAAAATCCAAATCTCAAAAAAATCCGAAAATCCAAAAATCCAAAAAATCCAAAAATCAAACAAATCGAAAAATCCAAAAATCCAAAAATCAGAAAAATCCGAAAATCCAAAAATCCAAAAATCAAAAAAATCCAAACATCCAAAAATCCAAAATCCCCCAAATCCGAAAATCCCAAAATCCCAAAATCAAAAAATCCAAAAATCCAAAATTCCAAAAATACAAAAAATCCACAATTCCAAAAATCCAAAAATCAAAAAATCCAAAAATCAAAAAAAACAAAAAATTTAACAAACATCCAAAAATCCAAAGATCAAGAATCAAAAAAACCAAAACTCAAAAAATCCAATAATTAAAAAACCACAAAAATCCGAAAATCCAAAATCCCAAAAATCCAAAATCCCAAAAATCAAAAAATCCCAAAAATCCAAAAATCCAAAAATCCAAACAAAAAATCAGAAAAATCCAAAAATCCAAAAATCAAAAAATCCAAAAATCCAAAAATCCAAAAATCGAAAATAAAAATTTAAAATCAAAAATCGAAAATCAAAGAAATCCAAAAATCAGAAAATACAAAATACAAAAATACAAAAATAAAAAAATACAAAAAATCAAAACAAATCCAAAAATCAAAAAATAAAAAAATCAAAAAATCAAAAAATACAAATACAAAAAACAAAAAATCCAAATCCACAAATCCAAAAATCCAAAAATCCAAAAAATCCAAAAATCAAAAAATCAAAAAATCAAAAAATCAAAATCAAAAAATACAAAAATCCAAAAATCCAAAAAATCCAAAAATCCAAAATTCCCAAAATACAAAAAATCTAAAAATCCAAAATCCAAAAATCCAAAAATTCAAATCCAAAAATCAAAAAAATCCAAAAATCCAAAAAATCCAAAAATTTAAAAATCCAAAAATCCAAAATCCCAAAATCCCAAAATCCCAAAAATCAAAAAATCCAAAAATCAAAAAATCAAAAAATCAAAAAATCAAAAAATCAAAAAATCAAAAAATCCAAATCCCAAAATCGAAAATAAAAATTTAAAAATCAAAAAATCGAAAATCAAAAAATCACAAAAATCCAAAAATACAAAAATACAATTAAAAAATCCAAAATCCAAAAATCAAAAAATCTAAATCCAAAAATCAAGAAAATCCAAAAATCAAAAAATCCAAAAATTTAAAAATCACCAAAATCCAAAAATCCAAAATCCCAAAAATCCCAAAATCCAAAAATCCCAAAAATCAAAAAATCCAAAAACCCAAAAAATCCAAAAATCAAAAAATCAAAAAATCCACAAATCCAACAAGCCAAAAACCGAAAATAAAAATTTAAAAAATCAAAAATCGAAAATCAAAAAATCCCAAAAATCCAAAAATACAAAAATACAAAAATACAAAATCCAAAAATCCAAAAATCAAAAAAATACAAATATCAAAAAATCACAAAAATCCAAACATCCCAAAATCCAAACTTCCCAAAATCCAAAAATCCAAAAATCCAAAAATCCAAAAATCCAAAAATCCAAAATTCCAAAAATACAAAAATCCAAAAGTCCAAAAATACAAAAATCCAAAAATCAAAAAATCAACAATCCAAAAAAACCAAAAATCAAAAAATATAAAAACCCCAACAATCCAAAAATCCAAAATCCCAAAAATCGAAAAATCCCAAAAATCCAAAAATCAGAAAATCAGAAAAATCACAAAATCAAAGAATCCAAAAATCCAAAAATCCAAAAATCCAAAAATCCAAAAATCGAAAATAAAAAGTTAAAAATCAAAAATCGAAAATTAGAAAAATCCCGAAGATACAAAAATCCAAAAATCTAAAAATACAATACAAAAATACAAAAATCTAAACTTCCAACAAGTCCAAACATAAAAAAACAAAAAATCAAAAATGGCAAAAATACAAATACAAAAATCCAAAAAATCAAAAAATCAAAAAATCCAAAAATCCAAAAATCAAAAATCAAAAAAAACCAAAAATCATAAAATCAAAAAATACAAATACAAAAAATCCAAAAATCCAAAAATCCAAAAATCCAAAAATCCAAAAATCCAAAAATCCAAAAATCCAAAAAATCCAA
>JAPIWU010090856.1:0-16171 GCA_037576205.1 Pyrocystis lunula | reverse complement strand
AATCCCCGCGCCTTTGGCTGGCTGATCGACCTGCAGATTTCACCCCAGGCCATCGTCCAACCGCTGCTGTGGGGCATGCTGGCCGCCCTGATTGCCGGTTTGACCAAGGTCGGTAAGAACGAGGGAGATGGCTTTGCCTGAACGCGCATTGACCCTGCACAGCCGCTGGCGCGCCATCTTCTGGTTGGCCTGCTGTGTGCTGCTGGCTGCCTGTGAGCAGCCGAGTCAGCAGGCAGATGTCCCGCTGGTTGGTTTGCGGGTCACGGACGTGCTGGGTGGGGACGAGCGGGGCGGCTTTGCGCGCGCGCAGCAGGTGATCGACTTTGAATTTCCCCGCGACCACGGCCCCCACCCGGCGTTTCGCAGCGAGTGGTGGTATCTCACCGCTGCCCTTGAAGATGCCTCCGGCAAGCGCTACGGGGTGCAGTTTACGCTGTTCCGTCAGGCGCTGACCGCACAAGCGGTGGGCGAGTCTGCCTGGCAGAGCGGACAGGCGTACCTGGCGCATTTCGCGCTGACTGACGTGAGCGCCCGGCAACACTATGCAGATCAACGCTTTGCACGACAGCATCCAGCCAACGCCGGTGTAGACCTCGAGCCCTTCCGTGCCTATCTGGCAGACTGGCAGCTTGTTGAGCAGGACACATCCGATTCGGCGGGCTGGCCGCTCAAACTGCTCGCCAGCGGTCGCGATCAGGCCAGTGATACAGAGTTTGCTGTTGCGCTCGATATTGTCAGCACCCGCCCGCCGCTGCTGCAGGGCGATCAGGGTCTGTCCCACAAAGGACCTGGGGAGGCGAGCTACTATTACTCCATGCCGCGGCTTGCGGTGAGTGGTTCGCTGGTACTGCAGGGCAGCCGTCGAACGGTCACCGGTCTGGCGTGGTTGGACCGGGAGTGGAGTACATCGGTTCTCTCTCAAGGCGTGATCGGCTGGGACTGGCTGGCGCTGCACCTGACCGACGGCCGGGAGCTGATGGCGTTCCGCCTGCGACGGCGTGATGGCGAGCGTGATCCCTATGACCATGGGCTGCTGGTGGAGCAGGGCACCTCGACGTTGCTTGAACCTGCGGATTACACACTGAGCCCTACCCGCTACTGGGATGACGGCGACGGTGGACGCTGGCCGGTCGCGTGGACACTGACGCTGGCCAGTGGTGAACAGCTCATGATCGAAGCGCTGGTCGACGATCAGTTGATACGCCTGGGGCTGGTCTACTGGGAGGGTCTGGTGGAAGTCAGCGACGCGACGGCAGCGCATCTGGGTTATGGTTATCTGGAACTGACAGGTTATGCCAATGAAGAGAGTCAAACCAGAGAACCCTGAGCTGGACTGGATCAAGGGCGGATCGAGAAAAGATGCCGATGCCGGTCTGATGCTGTTTGACAAGCGTGTGGATGAAGTCACCAATCCGCGCAACGGTAAGGTATTTGAGCGGATTGTGCTGGAATCCGTGGACTGGGTGAATATCGTGGCGCTGACCCCGGAGCGACAGGCGATCATGATCAGACAGTATCGGTTCGGGGTGGGTTACACCACGCTGGAAACCCCGGGAGGCATGGTGGATCCGGGCGAAGATTCGCGGACGGCGGCGGCGCGTGAACTACACGAAGAAACCGGTTATCGATCTGAGCGCTGGAGCTATCTGGGTGCCGTCGAGCCCAACCCGGCCATTTTCGACAATCTGTGCCATCATTGGCTGGCTGAAGATGTATACATGGATGGCGGACAGGAGTTGGCTGACGGGGAACTGATCCAGGTTGAGCTGATGAGTGAGGCGCAGGTTACCGCCGCTGTCACTTCAGGCGAGCTGCGTCACGCATTGGCACTGTCGGTGCTGTCCCGGGTGTTTGAACTGTGGCCGCGGCCCTTTGTCATGAGGAACGAAGAATGACCAACCTGCTGGACTATATGCCCTTTGCCGACACGCTGGGTCTGCGTCTGATTGAGGCTGAAAAAGCGCAGATTATCGGCGAAATCACCGTTACCGAAGCGATCTGTACCACCGGCAAGATCATGCACGGGGGTGCAATCATGGCTTTTGCCGACACCCTGGGTGCTGTAGGTGCCTTTCTCAACCTGCCGGAAGGCGCTAAGGCCACCACCACCATTGAAAGCAAGACCAACTTTCTCGGACCCGCACCGCTCTCCACAGTGGTCAGAGGGGTCTGTACCCCGGTTCATGTGGGGCGTCGCACCTCAGTCTGGCAGACGCGCCTGGAACGGGCGGATGGCAAGGCTGTGGCGCTGGTCACACAGTCCCAGATGGTCCTCACTTAGTGCTTTACGCACGTCAAATTAGTTGGTCAAATGGACCGTTCAGCCTGACCTTTCTTTCAAGTATTTATGAGTGAAAGCCTGAGTCCGCGAGAATCGTTCGCCAAAATCATGAACCGGCCTCTGGTAGATCCAGCGTCGGCACGGATTCTGCTGGTGGATGACAAACAGGAACTGCTCAAATCCCTCTATCATCTGGTGACGCTCTACGGCTACGAGGCCGACCAGGCCTTGGGCGGCGAAGCGGCGCTGGATGCCATTACCAAGAACAACTATGACGTGATACTGCTTGATCTGATCATGCCCGGGGTCAGCGGGCACGATATTCTGGACTTTGCAGCCCGCGAAAAGCTCAACTGCAAGATCATTGTGGTCAGTGGCGATTCCAGCTTCAGCGGCGTGAAACACGCGTTGCACTGCGGCGCTTTTGATTTTGTCAAAAAACCGTATGAAGCCGCAGAGCTGATTGCCACCATGGAAACCGCGCTGCGGCAGGTGAAGCTGGAGAATCAGCACGAGGCGATGGAAAACCAGCTCAAAGAGTCAGAAGAGCTGCACCGTTTCATCGTCAACAGCTCGCCCGATCTGGTGTATATGCTGGACCGCAATGGCTGCTTTACGTTCATCAACGACCGTATCGAAGAGATGCTGGGCTATTCCAAGGAAGAACTGCTTGGCCGGCACTATTCCGAACTGATCGACGACGACGATCTGGATAAGGCGCATAACCTCTTTAACGAGCGGCGCACCGGTGATCGTGCGGTACGCAATGTAGAGATTCGGCTGCGCTCAGAAAAGAAAAGTGTACGTGAGGGCATGTCGCGTAAGGTGCCGATCTGGGCGGAACTGACCGCCATGGGTATTTATGGCGAGAATCAGGACCGCAATCGCGACAGCTTTCTGGGTACGTATGGTACGGCGCGGGACATCAGCGAACGCAAAAAAGCTGAGGAAGTCATCAATTTTCAGGCCTATCACGACCTGCTGACCCATCTGCCCAATCGCGCGCTGTTGAAAGACCGGCTGTTGCTGGCCATTGCCCAGGCACGGCGTAACAAACGCAAGCTGGCGACCATGTTTCTCGACCTGGATCGTTTCAAACTGGTCAACGATACGCTGGGCCACAACATGGGCGACCGTCTGCTCAAGGCCGTAGCCAGCCGGCTGCAGAGCTGTCTGCGCAGCGGCGATACCCTGTCGCGTTTCGGCGGTGATGAATTCACCCTGCTGTTGCCTGAAGTGCGCACTCAGGATGATGTGGTGGTCATCGCAGAGAAAATTCTCGACCGGCTGAATGAGCCGTTCGTGATCGACGGACATGAACTCTTTGTCGGCGCCAGCATCGGCATTGCCATGTATCCAGAGGCGGGTGAAACCGGCGAAACCCTGGTACAGAACGCAGATATCGCCATGTATCACGTCAAGAGTCGGGGTAAAAACGGTTACCAGTTCTTTTCTGATGAGATGAACCATCAGTTCTCCTCGCGCCTGAACCTTGAACGCGAGTTGCGTAACGGTCTGATTCAAGGTGAGTTTGAAGTCTTTTATCAGCCCCAGGTGTCGCTGGTTAACGGCAGCATCACGGGTGTTGAGGCACTTGTCAGATGGCGGCACAACATCCGCGGCATGATCGAGCCGGCCGAATTTCTGCCGCTGGCAGAAGAAACCGGGCTGGTGATGCAGATCGATGAGTTTGTGCAGAATCAGGCCTTTCACGATGTCGCCGCCTGGCAGCGGGAAGGGTTGGGTAACATTCAGCTTTCAGTAAACCTGACCTCCACTCAACTTGAGCAGGAGGGGTTTGTTGACCGCTTTGTCGGCGCCCTGCAGGCATCAGGCCTGAATCCCAACTGCGTCAAACTGGAAATCACCGAAAACACGTTGATGCAGGACATTGAGGTGATCATTCCGAAATTGAAGGAAGTGCAGAATCTCGGTGCGCGCATTGCCATCGATGATTTCGGTACCGGTTACTCGTCACTTTCTTATCTGCAGCAGTTTCCCATCAACACGCTGAAGATCGATCGCAGCTTTGTGCACGACATCCGTGCAGATAAGGGCGGTGCCAGCATCGTGGATGCCATCGTGGCCATGGCCCGCGGTCTGAAAATGGATCTGGTCGCTGAAGGGGTAGAAAACCGCACCCAGCTCAGATACCTGAAAGAGCAGGGTTGTGAGGAAGTGCAGGGCTTCATTTTCTCACCTGCGGTGCCGGCGGAAGAGCTGGTCGCACTGCTGAAGAACAATACCTTTGACGCCACCCTGGCTACCACGGCCCGAACCGCGCCCGCATAGCCTTTTAGGCACAATTTACCTATAGTTCGCGGTCCCATAAAACGCGTGGGTTGTAACCGCATGAAAGGGTTTACCACACAGATCGTTCACAGTGATCGGCAGAAGGCCATCGAGCATGGTTCGGTGCATAAACCGATCCACACGTCGGTAGCCTATGGCTATGAAAGTACGCGTGAACTCGCCGAAGTCTTCCAGGGGACTGCGCCGGGACATACCTACAGCCGCCAGATCAACCCGACGGTGGATGCCCTGGAAGATAAGATCACCCGCATGGAAAACGGCCGCAAGACGGTTTGTTTCAGCACCGGCATGGCCGCCATCGGTACGACCTTTTTCTCGCTGTTACGCAATGGCGATCATGTGGTTTCCAGTGCCTTTCTGTTCGGCAACACCAACAGTCTGTTCAACTCCTTTGGGGCACATGGCATTTCGGTCAGCTTCGTAGACGCCACCGCAGTAGAAAATGTGGCCAGTGCCCTCACCCCCGAGACCCGCATGGTGTTTGTCGAGACCATTGCCAATCCGCGTACCCAGGTGACAGCGTTAGCGGAAATCGGCGCGTTGTGTGCCGAGCGGGGGCTGATTTATATCGTCGACAACACCATGACTTCGCCCTATCTGTTTCAACCCAGAGACGTGGGTGCCGATCTGGTGGTGAATTCACTGACCAAGTACATCGGTGGGCATGGCAATGCGCTGGGTGGTGCGATTACCGAGATGGGCCATTTTGACTGGCAGTCCTATGACAACATTTACCCGGACTACCAGAAGGGCGATCCACAACTGTGGGGGCTGACCCAGATCAAGAAGAAAGGGTTGCGCGATTTTGGTGCATCGCTGAATGCAGAATCGGCCCACCACATTGCCATTGGCGCTGAGACCCTGGCGCTGCGTATGGAGCGTCAGTGTCAGAACACCCAGGCGTTGGCTGAGTTTCTGCATGGGCACGCGCAGGTGGATAAAGTCTACTACCCGGGTCTGAGTGGACATGCACAACACCGGCGGGCCCGTGAACTGTTTCGCTATCCGGGGGCATTGTTCAGCTTTGAGTTGAGCCCCGAAGTTGACCTCTGGGACTATATGGACCGACTCAAGGTGATCATCAAGTCGACCAATCTGGGGGATAATCGCACCCTGGCGATTCCCGTCGCGCACACTATCTATCATGAAATGGGTGCCGAGCGCCGCGCCAGTATGGGCATCGAAGACTCGCTGATCCGCATTTCCGTGGGCATTGAAGACGTCGACGATCTGATTGGCGATTTCGCGCAGGCTTTTGGATAACGAATACAATCGGGGGATGAAATGGGAGAAAGACTGACAGGCAAAGTTGCCATTGTGACCGGTGGTGCCGGTGGTATTGGCCGGGCGGCAGGTAAACTGTTTGTCGATGAGGGTGCCCAGGTGTTGCTGGTGGATCTGGATGAGCAGGCGCTGATGGATGCCTGTGCCGAGATCGGCAGCAATCAGGTCAGCTATTGCGTCGCGGATATCACCCGCGCTGAAGACAATCAGAACATGGTCGATACCGCCACTGAACGCTATGGCGGGGTCGATGTACTGCTGGCCAATGCTGGTATCGAGGGCGATGTGGCACCCATTACCGACTACGACGAAGCGCGTTTTGATCAGGTGATGGCGGTTAACGTCAAAGGCCCTTTTCTGGGCTTGCGCGCTGCTATCCCGGCGATGCAGAAGCGCGGCGGTGGCAGCATTGTCATCACCTCCAGCGTGGCAGGTGTACAGGGTTCGCCCGGCATTGCACCTTATTCCACCAGCAAGCATGCGGTGATCGGCATGATGCGTTCGGCAGCCAAAGAAGTGGCCGCAGACAAGATCCGAGTCAACACCGTGAACCCTTCTCCGGTGGAAACCCGTATGATGCGCAGTCTTGAAGAAGGCCTGAACCCTGGCAGTGGCGCTGAAGTCAAAGCCGGTCTGATCGCCTCCATTCCGGCCGGACGCTATGCGGAGCCTGCTGACATCGCCAAGGTGATGTTGTTTCTGGCCAGCGATGACAGCGAATTCATAACCGGTTCGGTTTATATGGCAGATGGCGGCTTTGCGGCCTGAATAACAATGAGGACAAAACTGAGGTAGTGATGGAAGCGGTATTAGAAACAAATTTGGATTTACCCAACAAGCGATCCGGCAAAGTACGGGATCTGTACGATGTGACCCTGGCATCCGGAGAAGAAGCGCTGTTAATTATCGCCACCGACCGCATCAGCGCCTTTGATGTGGTCATGCAGAATGGCTTGCCGGGCAAAGGGGTGGTGTTGACCCAGATTTCCAGATTCTGGTTTGACATGTTTGCCGAGCGGGTACCACATCATCTCATCAGTACAGACGTGGCCGATGTGCCCGGCCTCAGCGCAGAACAGCGAGAGGCCCTTAAAGGCCGCATCATGCTGTGCAAAAAAACCCAGGTGGTACCCATTGAGTGTATTGCCCGCGGTTATATCACCGGCAGTGGTTGGAAAGACTATCAGGCCAGTGGCAAGGTCTGTGGCATCGAACTGCCCGCTGGACTGCGCAACAGCGACAAGCTGGCAGAACCCCTGTTTACCCCTTCGACCAAGGCGGAAACCGGGCATGATGAAAACATCAGTTTTGCCGAAGGGGCTGAGATTGTGGGTGAAGAACTGATGACCTGGCTGGGTGAGGTCACGCTGCAACTGTACAGTTCAGCTCGGGACTATGCAGCAGAACGCGGCATTATACTGGCGGACACCAAGTTTGAGTTCGGCCAGGTAGATGGCAGTGGTACACCCTTGCTGATCGATGAGATTTTCACTCCGGACAGCTCTCGCTTCTGGCCCGCAGATGACTGGGAGCCGGGACGCGAGCAGCAGAGTTTTGACAAGCAGATCGTGCGCAACTACCTGGAAGAGGTGGTCAAGGCCGGGGAATGGGATAAAACACCCCCGGGACCAAGGCTGCCGGACGATGTTGTTGAGCGCAGCATCACCCGCTACCACGAAGCCTATGAGCGCCTCACCGGATCAAAGCTCAGCGTCTGATTCACCAGACTCTGATCCATCAGGCTCTTATCCACTAGACATGGAGTGGGCACGCTACAAAGCTCTGTGCGATCAGCCTGACGTGTGGTCAGGCTGGATGCTGGATCAGTGTGCCGAGTTGTTTGAACTGCAGGATGAACAGGCGTTGGCCGACCGACTGCGTCAGATACGCAAGAGCGAACCGCTGGCAACGCCACCAGATCATAAGGGCAGTGAACTGAGCGCCATGTATGTACTCGATCTAACCCATGCAGAGCGTCAGCGAGGTCTTGCTCTGATCCACTCTGCGTTGGCTGCTGACCTGCGCACCGAAGCCACCCGCCAACGCGGGCTGGGTGGGTTTGTAGAAGCGTGGACAGAATACGCGCACAGTGCGACATGATGAGCCATGCATAAGGTCCTCATTGCCAATCGCAGTGCGGTTGCACGGCGGGTGGTACGCGCTTGTCGTACGTTAGGTCTGAAAAGTGTGGTGGTCTACGCCGAACCTGATGCGGGCGCCCCTTACCTCGAGGAAGCGGATGAAGCTTATGCCCTGCAGGGGCGTACTGCCGCAGAAACCTACCTCGACCAGACGCAGATCCTGGACATACTGGCTACCAGCCAAGCCGACGCATTGCACCCGGGATATGGCTTCCTGAGCGAAAATGCGGGCTTTGCGCGTGCCATAGCGGAGCAGGGCTGTCGCTTTATCGGCCCACATGAGAAGTGGCTGCGTTTGATGGGTGACAAAGTGTCGGCCCGCCAGCTCATGGCCGATAAGGGTTTGCCGGTTTTTCCCGGCAGCGAGTTGCTCACGGATGATGCACAGGCCCGCACCGCGGCGCGGGAAATCGGTTATCCGGTCATGGTTAAACCTGCCGGAGGGGGTGGGGGCATGGGTATGGAGGTGGTGCAGGATGAATCCCAACTGGAACATGCACTGTCGCGCTCGCGGGCCATTGCCCGGAACGCATTTGGCACTGGAGGGGTCTATCTGGAACGATGGATCGAGCGGCCGCGCCACATCGAGTTTCAGATCCTGGCCGATGAACGGGGTCGAGCGGTGCATGTGTATGAAAGAGAGTGCTCGGTACAGCGCCGTAACCAGAAGTTGATTGAAGAGAGTCCGGCGCCCGGCATAGCCACAGAAGTCATACTTGCTCAGGCGGAACTGGCTGCCAGGGTCTGTACAGAACTTGGCTATAACAATCTGGGCACCATCGAAACGCTGGCGACCGCAGACGGCCAGTTCGGCTTTCTGGAAATGAACACCCGCCTGCAGGTTGAGCACGGGGTGACAGAAGAGGTATCCGGATTGGATCTGGTGGCGACGCAGATTCAATTGGCCGCCGGCGGCGAGCTGCCGGAAATCAGTGCGCCTGATGGACACGCCATCGAAGCGCGCATCTATGCAGAAGACTCCATGCGGATGCTGCCGTCGACGGGACGCTTGACGGTGTTCCGACCGCCCGAGATGTATGGCATTCGGGTGGAAACCGGCTATCAGCAGGGCCAGGAAGTCACCCCATACTATGACGCCATGCTGGCCAAGGTGATCTCCCATGCCGGTACCCGTGAACTGGCCATTGGTCGCCTGGCCGTTGCCCTCAAGGCCTTCGAAATTCGTGGTGTTGCTACTAACCAGGCATTGCTTAACACTATACTGACGGATGAGGAATTCATCGCGGGTCGGGTCGACACCGGTATAGTCGCGCGCATTCGTGGTGCCAGCGGTTAGCGGATCGAAGGGCAAGCCAGAAAAAGTAAGCAAGGCAAGCAAGCCAGGAAAGGCGGGAACGCCAATAAGGCAAGAGAGGTTAGAGAGCGTAAATGGCCAGTGTAGATGTAGAAAGCGAAGTTACAGGTAATGTCTGGAAGGTGCTGCTGGAACCCGGCGCCAGCGTCGCAGAAGGCGATGTCATCATGATCCTCGAATCCATGAAAATGGAGATTCCCGTCGAAGCGCCCAGTGCCGGTACCCTGCTGGAAGTGCTGGTTGCGCCTGAAGATCAGGTCGAAGAAGACCAGGTGGTCGCGCGCATCGACGGCTGATTCGGGCCAGGCAAGCTCTGAAAAATTCTCATGTGCTCAGCTTTCCATCGGTAAGCGGATTTCGAAGGTGGTGCCTGCACCCCACTCACTGCTTACCGCGATCTCGCCGCCATGGCGTTCGACCACGGTTTTGACAAAGCGCAGCCCCAAGCCCGCACCGCGACCCTGTGCCAGCCGCGGCTCCGCAGAACGGAAGTACGGTTCGAAAATATGGCGTACTTCGTCCTCAGGTATGCCGTAGCCTGAATCGCGGATGCGCAGCGATACAGTCTGAGCGAAAATTCGCGTGGACAAAGTCGTCGTCGTACCTTCGCTGCTGTACTTGATGGCGTTGCCTAACAGGTTAACGAGAGCGCGCTCCAGCAGTTCGCCATTGCCCTCGATCCAGATGCCATCGTCACGGCCACACTCGTCGAATTTGATGTCGATTTGCTTTTCCCGGGCGAGAAAATAGACCTGTTCAATGGCGTTGTGGATGACCTGCTCAAATTCAAGCATATAGGTTTCGAAACTTGGATTGAGTTGCAGACGTGAAAGCTGCAGGAATTGATCGGAAGCGGCGAGGCTTTTTTGAGCGTAGCGCTGCAGCTGCTCTATCAGGGGGCTGTTCCCTCCAGCGTCTTCGAGTTGACGGATGAGCGCCAGAATCGATGCCAGCGGACTGCGCAGATCATGTGACAGGAAGGCCAGGGCTTCTTCGCGTTGCGCCTGGGCCTGGCGTACGTCACTCAAATCCGACACGGTCAGCACCCAGAAAGAGGCATAGCCCTGATCCGTATCCTGATCCAGCGGTGCGGTATTGAGAAACACCGGTTTTTCCTCAAGTACACTCTCGAACGAGACACTGCGTTTCTCCAGCACCGTTGCCCGCCAGATGTCATGCCAGTTCTGACCCAGTGGTGGGGTGATGCGCTCCAGTTGGGACAACAAAGGCTGGTCTTCCTGCCAACCCAGCAAGCGTTTTGCTGCTTTGTTGATAAACCGTGTCTCACCCAGATCGGAGACGATGATGGCGCCACTGTTCATGCGGTCGAGACCTGCCAGGCCAATATCGCGACTCTGGCGCAGCTGGTGGGTACGGGCTTCCAGATTGTCGATCTGTGCTGCCAGCCGTTCTGCAGGCAGGGCGGTATTCGCATCAGTGGCCTGGGTGGTGTCGAGGTAGTGGTTGAGCAACGCCTGCTCTGCCTGATTAAGCGGACTGTCGCGATGCACGATGGCGGCCTTGGAATCTGCTGACGGCAGGGTTATGTGAGCGTTCAACAGGCGTTGCAGGGAACGGTGGACCTGCCGTTCATCGGTGCCGTTGCGGTGCAGTTGCCATTTCTCTTCCTCCCCCTCGACCCGATCCAGTTCCCCCTGAATAAAAGACCATGCGATCTCGTGACGACGCCAACTCCACAGTGGGTAGATCAGCAGGGAAGCCGCTGTGACATTGGCCAGGGGCAGTGCGACCCAGAACAGCGCCAGCAGAACAATTGTGCACAGGATGGGCAGCACGGCGAAGCCGAGGCTGGCAGCCAGCGCCTGTTTGGGTCTTAATCTCGGTAACGAGAGTGCGCATAGCGCCACCAGCAGCATACCAATCACGATAACCAGCCAATCCGGTGTTTCTCTGATCAGCGATCCGCTCATCAGCGCGCTTAACAGGTTGGCGTTGAACTCGACGCCTGAGAGCGGGGTGCTCTGATTGCCCAGCGGACTGGTGACCCAGTCGCTGCCTCCCAGCGCGGTCACACCTACCAGCACAACCTTATCGGACAATGCCTCCTTCAGCGTAGCCGGCGTTATCTGTCCCGAGGTCAGCAGATGAGTGGCTGAGATCTGGGGATAGCTGCCGGGTATCCCAGCGAATGGGAAACGTACATAACGACACTTGCGAATTTGCAGCGGTGCGCGCGTTTCAGCCGCGCTGCAGCCAGGCATTGGATAATCGTAGAGGCTGTTGGCCAACGCCAGCATCACATGGGGCCAGTGAGGTGTACCGACACCCTGGTATAGATGCGTCCCGCGTACGATGGCATCGGCGTCTCGTTCGATCTGCACATGACCGATTATGTCCGCGTGATCTAACAGATTTGGGAACGGCAACACCTCGATATACTGTTCACCCTGAGCGAGCGCATCCACCATCATCGGCAGTGCCAGTTGTTCGACCCGGGCAGCGGCAGCCACCAGCTGCGGGTTGTCGGCGTCCTCCCCGGTGTAGATAACGTCCATCAGTACCGCTTCAGGCTGGTGGTCGTTGATTGCGTTCAGCAGCTGGGCCTGCAGACGGCGTGACCAGGGCCAGGGGCCGAATTTGTGCAGACTCTGGTCATCAATGCCAACCAGCACCAGCTCAGGCGCCATGGGTGCTGCTGTGCGGGCGATTACACTGTCATAGATCAGGCGGTCCAGGGCTCCGAACCAGTTGCCTGTATGGCTGGTGGCGATGAACAGACAGGCAGCGACCAGCAGTCCCAGCGATTCGAATCGAAATCGGTTCTGGGTGTTGAGTTTTAGAGCGTCAAGGCCAGTACGACGAAAACCATTAGCCACCAGGGATTTCTCGACACAGTTACGTCAGTTGTGGTTTCTGTACTGTGCAGCGCCTGATACTGGGAAGCAACCTTGACTGTGTGCGTACCATAGTCAGGAACTTCGATGATTGCCTGGGTGGCGTCTGTCGATACTTCTATGTTTTCACCATTGTCCTGCACGATCTGCAGGCGATAGCCGTCAGCGATGGCCACCGCATCCCAGCTGATCGTGAGGGTTTTACCTTGCCGTCGGGTGGTCAGATTGGCTGGTGGGGGTGGCAGCACGGTGAAGGCCTGGGCCGTGGACCATGCGGATTGCTGGTCTCGAACCCGCCATTGGTATCTGCCGGGCTTGAGCGCCTGCTGCAGTCCCAGCTCGCGGGTCTCATGCTCAGTGCGCTGCATAGTGCTGAGGTCTGTCAGTTCTACCCTGTAGCTCGATCGCTCAGTCGATGTTGGCTGCCACTGCAGGTTGACCGGACTGACTATGCTGGCGGCTAGCTGGTCAATTGCGGGTGGCGTGCTCAGCACGCGGAACAGGTGGGTAGCGTCATTGCCGTTGATGCCCGAATCTGAAACTGCACGTATGCGGGCTGCGTAACTGTCGGGAGGGAGATCTACCACGGCGTGAGTCTGCTCGTGACGGGTCTGACGCAGAGTTACATCAGGGCTGGACTGCCGTGCCCAGGTAACGCTGTAGTGGTGTGCATCTGCCACCGGCTGCCAGTTGAGCGTATCGTTGGTGGTATAGACCTCCGCGTCACGCACGTCCGGTGCCGGCAGTAAGGGCTCTTTGACAAGACCACGTGGACTTGCAGCCACACCGAAACCATCCGGTAGCGTGGTGGTCGTGGCACTGGCGATGAAGGCGACTTCGCCTTCCAGTGTTTCGGTGGTGGCCAGTTTATCTGCTGCGGTATAACCCACCCTGAACTCTGTGCCGCGCACCGCCGCGACACCTTCTGGTGTTTCGATGCGGAAGCGGTCTCCCCGGTTCTGGGGTTGCACGTTGGAGGTGCCATTGCCGTAGGCGAATCTGAGATGAGTATCCACCATCCCGGCGGGTCCAAATGCGGTAAGTTTGTTAAACAACACCCGCGAATGCGGCTGGATGGTGAGGCGCGAGCCGTCGGCAAACTGCACCAGGGCGGAGCCTTCAGCGGTGATCAGGGTCGTGCCCATGGTGATTTTCTGACCGTGCGCTGCTGCTGCGGGGTGGGTGTTCGCGCTGACGTCGGCCAGATACTGCACGGTTCCGGCCATGCCGATGATTTCAGCGTGGGTGGGTGCAAAGGCCAGCCAGCCTGTGGGGATGCGGATCCGCGTACCGGCTCGCACCAGTGCGGGGTCAGCGATGTTGTTGTAGCGCGCGATCTCATCCGCCAGACGAGCGCTGCCGCAGTAGGTTTTGGCCACCGACCACAGCTCATCACCGGGACGCAGGGTATAAGTCCAGTCGTCAGCGTAGGCTGTGCCTGCGGCGAACCACAGGGCTGCGATGATCAGAATGCGTTTTATCATACTGCTTCGAGGCGGTAACCGTGCTGGTAGATTGTACGGATTCGGTAGCCATTTTCAGGGTTGACCTGCAGCCGTTTACGCACTCGTGAAATGTGCACGTCGACCGTTCGTGTATTGAGGCCGGAAACCCCCCACACGTCTTTCAGCAGTTGCTCACGTGACAGCAGTCGCCCGATATGGCGGAACAGATACCAGGCCAGTTCGAAATCCTTGGCGGTCAGGTCGCAGGCTTGGCCGTTCATCTCAATGCTCTGACTCTGCGGTAAAAAACGATAGGGGCCTACGGTGAATTCCAGTTCTTCGCTGGCCAAACGCCGACCCAGTGCGGTCACTCGAGCCAGTAGTTCGGCGCGGGACACCTGCTTGACCATGTAGTCGTCAGCACCCTGGGCCAGCGCGGCCACAATATCGCTTTCCGACTCACGCTGTGTGGCGAACAGCACAGGCACATGCCAGGACACGCTCTGGCGGATGGCGGCCAGCACTTCCGGGCCGTTAACATCCGGCAACTCCCAATCCAGGATGATCAGATTAAAGGAGTCGTCGGGCAGCGCGTCGATGATCGCCTGGCCACGTTCAAAGTGGGTCACCTCATGGCCTGCTTCGCTGAGCCAGTCAATCAGCAGTTGAGCTTGCGCGAGGTCATCTTCGAGTAACCAGATATTCATCGCCACAGCCTACCTCAGACCGCGCTCAGCTGAAATTGCTCGATCCACGGCGCGAACAGCAGCACGGCTGACTGGGCGAGACTTGGACTGATTTCAAGCTGTGTGGCGATGGGGGTGACGTCGACACTGCGGACAAAGGCCTCGCGGTCCAGATCCGCCATGATGTAACACAGATTCAACTCTGTGCTGCCGCCCAGTTGCAGGGTGATCAGGCGCGCTACATCCTGAATGTCAGGAATGCTCAGACCGAGCTGAGTGAGATCTGCGCGCAGCAGTGGATGACGGTCCAGCAGGGATACGAGGTTCATGATTCAGTGCAGCTGTTGGGTTCCCCTAAAGTATCTGAAAGCAGAGATAAACGGGCTCATGGGCGGGTCTTTTTGCAGCTCTTTTACATTCTGTCGAAACCCTGAGTCTGGCATCGTGAGAGTCGAGCAGATGCATGCATTGTGGTAGCATCGCGCGGCTGATCTGGGGGAATATATGAGCGAAACAGACGAGAATAACTCGCAACTGGTCACCATTGACATGGTCGATGGGGTGGCCGACGTGCGACTGAACCGGCCTGAAAAATACAATGCGTTGAGTCCCGCAATGTTCCAGGCGATCATCGCCGCGGGTGAAGAGCTCAGCGCCAGCAAATCGCTGCGTGCCGTGGTGCTGTCCGGCAATGGTCCGGGATTCTGCGCCGGCCTGGACATGGCCACCATGGGTGGCCTTGGTGACGGCGGTGGCGGAAGTGACGAGAGTGGTAGCAGCGAAGAGTCTCTGCTGGCGCGCGATGAACGACCTGAAAACTTTGCCCAGCGGCCAGCCATGGTGTGGAAACGCATGCCGGTGCCGGTCATCGCCGCGCTGCACGGGGTGGCCTACGGTGGCGGTGCGCAGATTGCGCTGGGTGCAGACATACGTCTCGCCGCACCGGACACCAAGCTGTCCATCATGGAAATCAAATGGGGTCTGATCCCGGATATGAGCATCTCGCAGACGCTGCGCGATATCGTACCATTGGATGTGGCCAAGGAACTCACCTTTACCGGTCGCATTCTGAGTGGCGAAGAAGCCCAGGCGCTGGGGCTGGTCACCCGAGTGGTCGATGATCCCCGCAGCGAGGCGCTGGCGCTGGCGCGGGAAATTGCCGGCAAGTCACCGGATGCTGTACGCGCCAGTAAACAGTTGCTGGAAACTGTCTGGCATGCCGACGAACGTACCGGGCTCGAGTTGGAGAGCAGCCTGCAGATTGCGCTGATCGGCTCAGACAATCAGGTTGAGGCGGTTAAAGCCAACTTTGAGAAACGCCCACCGAACTTCAACGATCCGGTCTGAACATGAGCTGGGAAGCGGAAGTTAAGGAACTCGAGCGTCGTCGTCATCTGGCCAAACAGCAGGGCGGTAAGACGGGCATCGCCAAGCAGCATGCGCGTGGCCGGCTGACGATACGGGAACGTATTGATGCGCTGCTGGACCCGGACAGTTTCCGCGAACATGGTCGGGCGACGGCCAGCCCGGTGTACGATGACAACGGTGAGGTCATCGAATACGTGCCAGCCAACTATGTAGTGGGCTTCGGCAAGATCGAAGACCGCCGCGTGGTGATTGGTGGTGAAGACTTTACCCTTAAAGGGGGCTCCCCGAATGCGGCCGGACTGCGCAAAAGCGTCTATGCCGAGCACCTCGCCGTGCAGTACAAAGTACCTCTGGTGCGTATGTTGGAAGGCGGCGGCGGCAGCGTTGCCGGTGGTGCCAAAAAAGGCGGCACCGTAGGCGAACCGGTCTTCACCGAGCCGCGCTTCAAGATTATTGCCGATGCCATGTCACAGGTGCCCATTG
>JAPIWU010089747.1:0-16237 GCA_037576205.1 Pyrocystis lunula | reverse complement strand
CCGCAGTCACGATGCCGTAGACGCCGGATAATCCGAGCCCTGAGCCTTGCGCCTTGGTGGTCACAAAGGGCTCGAAAACGCGTGGGGCAAGGTTCGCATCGATGCCACTGCCACTGTCTGCAATGCGAAACAGCCAGCGCCCATCGGCACTGGTCTGTGAATGGATAACAATTACGCCGCGTTCATCGATGGCGTCAAAGGCATTGGCCACCAGGTTGGAGAGAATCTGAAAAAACTGTGTAGAACTCACACCGATGGCCACATCAGCGTCGTTGTGCACAACCAGCGAGCACCTGCTGGCCACCATTTTGCGCAATTCGGTCTCTATGCTGTTCAGTTCCTCAGCAACCCGACAACTGCTGGCGTGCAGAGTCTCGCCACGACCAAACTGCAACAGTTGCCGGCTCATGCGGGCCGCCGCCTGGGTGGCTTCCGCGGCCAGCTTGAATTCACGACCCGGAACAAAATCGTTCATGACGTCGAAAAAACCAAGGATTACCGTCAGGCGATTGTTCAGATCGTGGGCGACTCCAGCCGCAAGCTTGCGGATCGATTCCAGACGTTCACTGGCCACTGCACGTTCAACCAGTGTCGCGTTGGCCTCTTCCAGCAATCGATTGCGCAGTGTTAACTCCGCAACCTTGGCGATGCCATCTAAAATTTTGCCCTCAGATGCGGAGAACTGGCCGATGGATTCATTAAATTCGGCGGTCATAAAGGCGAGTGGCTTGCCCGTGAGGTCAACCAGCGGCGAAACCACCATGGCTCGAATGCGGGCTGAGCTGGCGGTCCTGCGGTTCATACGTGGGTCTTCGAGGGCATCATTGAGCACCACGCGATTGCCCCGCCGAAAGGCTTCCAGCATCAGCGGATCGTTGATCGAAACCTTATGTTGATGGAATCGAGCGGCGATGTCCGGCGGATTGCCAGCATTATGGGAAGCTCTGAAAAACTCACCAGCTTCATCGAGAATGAAGATACTCGAGCGGTCGCAATCCAGCACCCTGATCGTCAGCTCGCAGTACTGCGCCAGTTTCTCGTCTACCGTCTGGTCGGCGCTGGAAACAAGGGACAGGTCCAACAGCCCATCCACCATCCGTGACTCACTTCTGAACAGGCGTTTCAAGCTGCGTTTCACGAATGTCCACATTCTGAGTAGCAGTAACATGTATTCCTCGATCCTTTTTAGGTACCGTCGCAATTCCATGGCAACGGGCTTTGGGTACCAACATGCAACATCTGGCACCGGGTTACTGCTACAATCGAGGCGACTATACATGTATTTTAGTCGCATTTGGTACCCAAATGTAAAATCTGGTACCAGGGTCTTGCCGATGGTATGAAGCGATCACGGAGTTTTCAACAGACAATGGGTCAAAATACTGCTCAAGGCGCGGCCGAAATCACGCTGATCGAAGCGCTCAACCAGCTTTTTATCGGGGTTGGTTTCGCCGATCTAACTGTCGCCGACATTGCCCGCGCATTGCGCTGCTCCAAGCGGACCCTGTACCAACTGGCAAAAAGTAAAACGCAGTTGGTGACCACGGTCGTCGAGTACAATTTCAACAAACGACTGCGTGAATCGAAGTCGGTTGTTTTCCAGCACAGCGAACCAGCGGCACGGCTCGATGCCTATTTCACGCTGGTACGCAACCGCTATGATCAGCGCAGCGGTTCTTTCTTCGCCGATGTCATTGCCGACTCAGACCTCAACCAGATCCGCCTGCGTTATCTGCGTCAGCAGTTGGAGGTTCTGGAAATGATCATCGAGGACGGTATGAAGAGCGGCGTTTTTCGCACCCAGAAGCCTCAACTCAGTACCGAATTCAGCTTGGGCATGCTCACCACCATTTCTCAACCAGACCTCATCGCGGCGTTGCACACAGAGTACACGGAACTGTTCGATCAGGGGGTCGAGATACTGCGGCGCGGCATCTGGGCTGAACGGGAAGCCAGCACGAACTCAGCAAGCACCGCCAGCATTGCGCGAAGAGCGCCAACTGGTGACTCGATGATTGACCGAATCGAACAGCTGTTCGAAAGCGAAGGGTTCGCCCATTTTACGATGCTCGACCTGACGCGCCGGTTCAACTGCTCCAAGCGCGCTTTGTACGCGGTTGCCAGCTCGAAAGAAGATCTTCTCAAGCAGGTTGTGCACCGCAATTATGAACGTCACTACAGCACCACCAAATCCGCAGTTTATAAGGAAACCACCCCAGACAGCCGATTGTCAGCCTACTTCGCAGTTATTCACGACCGTAACCAGCGGCGCAACCATCAATTCCTGGCCGATGTGATCAATTTGCCGGGGCCAAACCAGATTCGGCTGCTGCACGTCCAGCAGATGCTGAGCCTGCTGGAAAATATTCTCAGCGACGGTATTTCTCAAGGGGTGTTCAGAAAGGTGGATCCGGCGCTTACTTCTGCAATCGCATTCGGATTGCTCAATGGGGTGGATAGCGCCTATGCCTCGCAAAACGCAGGCTTAGACTACGCAGCCGTATTCGATCAGGCTGTGAACCTGTTTCAATTTGGCATCATGGCACCTGCGCAGGCTTGAGCTTATGCGATTGAAAGACTAGGCTTCAGTATGGAGAACATAAAGCCAGATACCTTGTCAGATTTTAACGACCTGGTAGGCCATCCTGAAATTCGCCTCGGTGAGATGATCGAGGCAACCCCATCGTGCCTGAAAGTGGTCGACGAAGACGGTCGCCTGCTCACCATGAACAGCAAAGGTCTGTCCATGATCGAAGCGGACTCGCTGGCCGAAGTTGCCGGCGCAGACCTGTTCTCGCTGGTGGCCGCAGAACACCGCGCAGAATTCATCGACTTTCACCGCCGCGTGTGCGCCGGACACAGCGGTCGCCTGGTATTCAAACTGGTCGGTTTAAAGGGCACTGAGCGCTGGATGGAAAGCTGGGCCGCCCCCTATCGGCTGACCAACGGTGCACGCTCACACATCGCCATCACCAACGACATCTCGGAACGCCAACGCACGGCGGAAACCCTGGAACAACAACGCCAGGCACTGGAGATCGCCTCGCGTCATGCGGCGCTGGGCGAAATTGCCGCCGGCATTGCACATGAGATCAACAACCCACTCGGGGTGATCGCAGGCTTAGCCGGCCTGATGAAACTCAATCTGAGCAAAGGCGAAATCGACGTTGCCAATCACCTGGCAAAGCTGGAAAAAATCGAACAGACCGTTGCGCGCATATCGACCATTACGGGGTCATTGCGTACTTTCTCGAGCGATGTACCCGTAGAACAACGGGAAGTCTGCGTCCTGCGGGATGTGATCGACGCAACCTTCGGCCTGGTTACCGAAAAATCCCGCAGCGCAGGTATTGAACTTGCAAACGACGTCCCACCGCAGATCGTCGTCGAAATCAACCGCCTGCATTTTTCTCAGGTCATCATGAACCTGTTGTCCAACTCCCTGCACGCGGTGGAGAGATTACCTGACAAATGGATCAACGTTACTGCCAGCCAGTCAGAAAGCAGCGTGCGGATCTCGTTCAGTGATGCTGGCCGCGGCATCCCGGAGGACCTGATCGCCAAGATCATGACCCCATTCTTTTCCACCAAGGCCGTCGGTGATGGCAGTGGCCTCGGCTTGCCGCTTGCGCAAGGCATCATGCGCAGTCTGGGTGGCAGACTGAGCTACGTGCGTGAAGCCGAGAATACGACTTTCCTGCTCGAACTGCCTGCCTGCGTCGAGCCATCCACGGGCTGAGATTTGCGCGCTTTAATCATCGACGATGAACCGCTGCTGCTGGAAATCTGGGTAGGTCTGTTCGACCTGCTTGGTTGGCCTGTGACCACCGTCACGGGAGGTCATGCCGCCGTTGAACTGCTGCGCGAAGAGACCTACGACATCGTTATTACCGACCTCAAAATGCGCGATGGCGATGGCTTTCTGGTGCTGGATTACCTGCAATCCATGGCGCAGCCACCGATCAGCATCGTCTGCAGCGGTTATATTGATGATGAGAAAACGATTCTGGATGCCTATAAAATTGAACGCATCATCCGCAAACCCTTTTCGCTGGATGCCGAACTGGAGTACTTTCAGAGCCTGGCCAGATGATCGGGTCGCAAACTTCGTTACCGGGAGATAAACGTAAGCCATGAATACCCTAACTCACACCGATGTGGACGCAGTGCCACTGGAAGAAATCGACGTCAGTCGGCCGGAACTGTATCACCACGATACCTGGCAGCCCTGGTTTGCGCGCCTGCGTAAGGAAGCGCCGGTGCACTTTCTGGCGGACAGCGTGAATGGTCCGTTCTGGTCGGTGAGTTCACATGCGCTGATCAAAGAAGTGGACACCAACCATACCGTGTTCTCTTCCGAAGCCGGTGGGATTGCCATCGTTGACCCCTATACCTCGGGTGAGGGTCAGATTCAGAGCAAGAGTTTTATCAACATGGACGAACCCGAACATATGCCACAACGCATGGCGGTGGCACCCACAGTCGCACCCAACAACCTGGCTGAGCTGGAACCGCTTATCCGTGAGCGAGCCATCGACATTCTGGAAAACCTGCCAGTGGGCGAAACGTTCAACTGGGTACAGGAGGTTTCGGTCGAGTTGACCGCGCGCATGCTGGCAACTCTGTTTGATTTCCCCTATGAAGAGCGGCGTAAACTGATTTACTGGTCAGATCTGACCACTGCTGTGCCCGAGGTGACCGGCGACGACAGCATCGACATGAAGCATCGCTATGATGAACTGATGGGCGCCGCCGCTGCGTTCTATCAGTTGTGGATGGCGAAAGCCGGTCAACCCCCTGAATTCGATCTGATCTCCATGCTGCAGCACAATCCAGAGACTGCGCGCATGAACGAAGACCCGGAACGTTTTCTCGGTACGCTGTTGCTGCTGATTGTCGGCGGCAACGACACCACCCGCAACAGCATCAGCGGTGGTGTAATCGGACTCAACAAGTACCCGGACGAATATCAGAAGCTGCGCGACAATCCCAAACTGATTCCCAATATGGTGGCGGAGATGGTGCGCTGGCAGACCCCGGTAATCCATATGCGTCGCACCGCCCTGCAGGACTATGAACTGGGCGGACAGCAGATCAGCGCAGGCGATAAGGTGGTGATGTGGTACCTGTCCGGCAACCGTGATGAATCCGTTTTTACGGACCCCGAGCGGATGATCATCGACCGGCCTAATGCCCGCGCGCACGTCGCCTTCGGTTTCGGCGTGCATCGTTGCATGGGTAACCGGCTGGCTGAAATGCAGCTAAGGGTGCTGTGGGAAGAGATCGTGCAGCGTTTTCACACCGTTGAAGTGGTCGGTGATATTGAACGACTGCCCAATAATTTTATCCGGGGAATCAAAGACTTACCTGTCAAACTGCATCCGGTCTAGCACCGCTTGGGGTGCCAGCCTTACTTACGCGTAACCCGCACCGGCAGGTGCGTGTAGCCTTTGACAAAGGATGAAAACGTACGGCTGGGTTCGGCCTCAACTTCGATGCGCTCGAAGCGCGTGAGGATTTCTTCCCACAGAATTCGCAACTGCAACTCGGCCAGGCGATTACCCATACAGCGGTGAATACCAAAGCCGAAGGACACGTGCTGGCGCGCATTGGGACGCTCGATATCCAGCTCATCGGCATTGGTGAACACCTCTTCGTCGCGATTGCCCGAGACATACCACATGAGGACCTGGTCGCCCGCCTTGATCTGCTTGCCACCCACCTCGCAATCTACCACCGCCGTGCGTCGCATGTATGACAGCGGGGTCTGCCAGCGGATCATCTCGGCCACCATATTGGGAATCAGTTTGGGATTGGCGATCAGTTTGTCGTACTGGGCGGGGAATTTGTTCAGCGCATAAACGCTGCCGGACATGCTGTTGCGGGTGGTGTCGTTGCCACCGACGATCAGCAGCAGCAGGTTACCAAGGTGTTCAATGGGCTCCATATCCCGGGTGGCGGCACCGTGGGCCAGCATGGAAACCAGGTCATTGCCCGGCTTGGCCCGTCGCGCCTCCCAGAGTTTGGCAAAGTACTGCACACATTCCACAAACTCGTCACGCTTCTGCGCCTGAGTCTCCACCAGCCCACCGGGCTCCGGTATGGCAAAGGTAATGTCGGACCAGCGCGTCAGTTTGCGACGATCCTCGAGCGGAAAATCGAACAACGTGGCCAGCATCAGGGTGGTCAGTTCCACCGAGACAGTTTCTACCCAGTCGAACGTTTCGTTGACGGGCAGGCTGTCCAGCACGTTGGCCGTGCGTTCGCGGATCAGCGGTTCGAGAATGGCCAGGTTGTTGGGTGCGACTACGCCGGTTACGGTTTTGCGCTGATCATCGTGACTGGGCGGATCCTGACTGATGAAGGGCGGTTTGCTGCCCGGGACAAATCCCGGCGGCGCGTCACCTTCCGGACGCAGGCCCAGGGTGATGCCGTGCGCCGAGGAAAAACGTTTCCAGTCTGCATCCACAGCCTTGATGTCTGCATAGCGGGTCAGCGACCAGTATCGGCCCGACGTATTCAGTTCATTGAAATGCACCGGGTCTTCCCGGCGCAGACGTTCAAACACCGGCTGCCAGCGATTGTCACAGAACAGATGGGCATTCAGCGGATTGATGTCTTCCAGCGCCATATCATAAGGGTCTGGAGTATTGGCCCCATTGGCGGCCTGCTCCTGCTCTGGTGTAACAAACTCCTGGGTGCTGATCGCTTCGCTCATGGTCAGATTCTCGCTTAACTCGCCAATATTCAGCCGACAATGTACAGGGTTACGGAGACGCGGGCGACTGTGAATCCAGCGCGGCGGGTAGTGCGATATCCGCGCTTCTGACCCGCGAGCCCTCCCCTTGCGTATCCGTCCAGGCAAAAACCAGTCGATCACCGGCCTTTACCATACGCGGGAAGCCCGCATTGCGATGGGTGGCCATGGGCGAGACAATTGATATTTCGCCCAGCACACCGTCCCGATCGACCCGTCGAAAGACAAAATCTCCACTGCCGCGTCGCAGCCAGCTGACGATAGCCGAGTGGTTGTTCAGCAGCACGACATCCACCCGCCCCACAGCGGAGTCCCCGTCAATCTCTATGGCTGGCGCAAAGGTCGCGGCGGCATCTCGTGAAAACGCCACCTGCACACGATTAACCGGATGCCCGGAAAACCAGGCGACCACCGCAACCTCACCACTGGCAGCAATGGCCGGGCCATTAACCGGACAACCGTTGATCTCCCACCCATCTTGCGCCACCCGGCTTTGCTGCCATCCCTCCGCAACCGGGCGGGCCACATAAATGTCACGAATCTCAGCAGCCGTGCGATCGCGATACACAACCACGGCACCTGCAGAGGTGACAGCAGCATCCGTCTGACAGCAATCGCAGACCAGCGAATCGACTATGGTTTCCGTATCGGTACCTGCCGATGCCGCTGGATAGATACGCTTGTGCCGGAGTTCCATGGCCGGGTCATCTTCGGCATAGCGCCGTCCATCCAGCCAGAAAGCCCCCACACCGGCGGCATCAGCGTACAGACTGACAAAACCATGCTCGGTAGCAGAGCTGTCACTGTGCAGCCTGCGCGGCGTCTGCCAGGTCTGACCATCATCATCGGACAGCGCAGCGTAAGCGTGATAGGCATAACCTGCGCCTGCCTCCTTCACCAGCCACTGTGCAGCCCAGAGCCCTTCACCCACCTGCACAACCGCCGGAAAGTCTGCCCAGTTGACCAGCAGGTCTGCACCACGCGTAATGGTTTGCGGCTCCGACCAGGTCCGGTCCGTGAGCGTGCGATAACGTAACTCGGGTATGCCACCGACGGCCGACAGGTAACTCAGCACTACACGACCATCGGACGTCACGGACAGATGCGGTTCACCGCTACCCTCCATATCTGACAGTGACAACGACCGAACGCCGGCAGGCTCACACGCTGTGAGCAGCCAGACCACCGCCATTGCCCACCCCAGGCAGGCACGTCGCACGCTCAGGCTTTCACTTTAGATAACAGATCCACCAACTCACCGAATTTCTGCCGCTGTTCCTGCGCATCCCCTGATGCAATCGCGGCTTCCACACAGGTGGCAGAATGATCTTTGAGGATGGCATCTTCGACTTTGGCGAAGGCGGACTTGATGGCCTGCATCTGCTGCAGAATCTCAATGCAGTAACGCTCTTCTTCGATCATGCGTTTGATACCACGCACCTGTCCTTCGATGCGGTTCAAGCGTTTAATGGTTGCTTCTTTTTCCAGTTTCATACGTGTTCCAGTTTCATACGTGCTCTGTCTCTAATACGTGTTCGGTTGGCTATGTTCGTCGGTTGCTAAAATACCCCTCATCGCAAAAAAAAGGTATCGCCTGTATTGACATATACCCCATACGGGTATGTAGTATACACAAGATGCCGATTCAGGCATCTCCTTTTTCATCTGCTATCAAGGAGATAACAATGAACACCATGACCAACCACCACGAGCATCACGCACACCACGCCCATCACGCCAATCCCGTGATCACTTCTGCACAAGCCACCTGGCACTGCCTGAGTGGATGTGTAATCGGTGAGGTGGCGGGGTTGATGATCGGCACGTGGTTAGGTTTAGGCGTATGGCCAACCATCGCGCTGGCTACTTCACTGGCCTACCTGTCTGGCTTTTCACTGGGACTGTTACCCGTGATGCGCCGCCAGGGAAAAACTTTCCTGCAGGCTTTCAAACTGATCTGGATCGGCGAGGCGGTCTCCATCGGTGTCATGGAAATTGCCATGAACGCAGCAGACTATAGCGTCGGTGGCATGGAGGCCGGGTCGGTGCTGTCCCCTATGTTCTGGTTCGGCATTGCGGTTGCGATTCCTGCGGGATTTCTGGCCGCCTGGCCGATTAACTGGTGGCTGTTGCGCCGCGATCTGAAAAACTGCCACTAACTGGCAAGTCTTACACGGGCCACGGCAAAACTTACAAACGCACTGGCGTTGATCTATCAACGCCAGTGCACACCGCCTCAAATCCAACCCGCTTAACACCCTCACAGACGCGCCCCACGGGCTTTTGGCGATTGCACAGATATTTCTGGCACAGATTCTGCAATTCCTTACTGCAAGTCACCATAAGGAACTTAGTCATGCTTCATTACGCACTTATCTTTTTTATCGTCGCCATTATTGCCGGTGTACTCGGTTTCAGCGGTATTGCTGGCGCAGCAACCCAGATTGCCTGGATTCTGTTCGTTATTGGCCTTATCCTCGCGGTAGTATTCGCGCTCCGCGGCCGGCGATAGCTGGAGCTGAAACAAGCCAGGACAGGCAACAACAAAACGACAGACGGCGCTGCCCACAAGCAGCGCTGTTCTGCTTACTCAATTCTTTGCACCCCTAATCCGGAGAGACTAAATGGACTTCAAACTCACGGAGCTACCGTACGACTACGATGCGTTAGAGCCGTTCATTTCCCAACGCACGATGGAAATTCATCACACCAAGCACCACGCTGGCTATGTCAAAAAACTGGCTGACCGGCTGGCCGACGACCCGCTTAAGGAGCAAAGCCTGGAATCCATTCTGCGTTCCAGTTCTGGCCATCAGTTCAACCTCGCCGCCCAGGTGTGGAACCACGATTTCTACTGGCAGAGCATGACGCCAGAGCCGACCCCGCTGGTCGAACAGGAGCATCTCCATGCAAGGGTGTGCGCGGACTTTGGCGATACTGACAAACTCTACGACAGCTTCAAGCAGAGCGCAGCCAATGAGTTTGGCTCTGGCTGGGCCTGGCTGGCGTACAATCCGGACAACAAAAAGTTGGAAATTTTCAGCACGACCGACGCACTGAATCCCATGACCAGCGGCCGTGTCCCACTGCTTACGCTGGATGTATGGGAGCATGCTTACTATCTGGATTACCAGAACGAACGCGGCAAATACATCGACGAGTTTCTTAATCGTTACGCCAACTGGGCATTCGCAGAGTTGAATCTGCAGCTCCATTTGAATGCCACGCACGCCCCCGCCTGAATGAGCATGTGAAGCTTGCCTAACTACCGAGCGTACGCGGCAGCCCGCTTTGCGATTCGACCAACGGTCATCGCCAAGTTGCTGTCGCAACTGTTCGGCGTGCTCTCGGTGGTTATGGTGGCGCCTACCCTGGTCAGCGCGGTCGGTGCACCGCTGCTCACCACCACAACTTATCTCGGCATTATCGCCCTACTGCTGACGGCCTATCTGCTGGGTCGTATCCTGCCCAATTCTGACAACGTACAGACCAACGAAGCCATGGTCACGGTTGCGCTGCTGTTCGTCCTTACTTCCCTGTTGCTCAGCCTGCCCATCATGACGCTGGGCATCGCCTTTGAAGACGCCTGGTTTGAGGCGGTTTCCGGCATCACCACCACCGGACTGTCGGTCATTAACCTTGAGGATAAACCCTGGGCGTTTCTATTCAATCGCGGCTGGATGCAATGGGTAGGCGGTGTGGGTGTTGTGGTTCTCGCGCTGGGTATTTCCATCTTCCCCAGCTCAGTCGGCAGTCGCCTGGGATTCAGTGAGCAGGAGATGGGCGATGCGGTGGGTGGCACGCGGGCGCATGCCAAGCGTGTGTTGATCGTTTACTGCTCCCTGACAGCGGTAGGTATTGTGTTGCTCAGTCTCGATGGCTCACCCCTGTTGGATGCAGTGGTACACAGTATGGCCGCGGTATCCACCGGTGGCTTTGCCAACCATGCCGACAGCCTGAGTTCGGCTTCCAGCTACCACATCGCGGTGGTTTCCCTGCTCTGTATCGCCGGTGCCGTGTCATTTCATATCTACTACCTGGCGACTTTTCTACCGGAGCGGGAAAAGTGGCTGGACAATCAGTTTTTCAGCCTGCTGCTCACCATTGGGCTTATCTCACTGCTGGGCGTTGCCATAAGCTGGTATCAGCAGAGCGACCTGAGCTGGTGGCAGGTGGTCACCCTGGTGGTGTCAGCCCAAACTACAGCCGGATTCAGTACCGCTGGCGATGTGCCATTGCCCAACTGGCTGCTGCTGATGCTGTGTGGCTCGATGCTGGTGGGTGGCGGCCTGGGCTCTACCTCGGGTGGGATCAAGCTCGGCCGCGCCCTGTTTGTTTTTCAACAGGCCCGCATGCACCTGATACAGAGTTCGGCCAGCGACCGGCTATACATGTCGTGGCGGGCCAACGCATCCGAAGCCTTTCTGCGCGATGCCATGGCTGTGATCGGATGGTTCGTCGCCGTCCTGTTCGCCTCCTGGCTCATCTTCGTCATGCACGGTTACCCGCCGCTGCAGAGCCTTTACGAGGTGACCTCGGCCCTGTCCACGGCCGGGCTCTCTGCCGGCTTGTCCCACGCCGACTTACCAACGCTGCTCAAATTCGTGCTGTGCGTGGATATGTTGCTGGGTCGAGTTGAAATCGTTGCTTTCCTGATCCTCTTTATGCCTTATACCTGGAAAGGCCATCGCCGCCGGATTAAGACCAGAACTTCTTAACGGAGAACACTCATGCGCGCAGTATTCATAGGGGCCAGCTTACTGGCCCGAGCAACCACCGAATTGCTGGTGGAAGAAGGCCACGAAGTCGTCATCGTGGAAAAAGACCTGGACGTGATCGAAACTTACGCCGATCAATACGATTGCAGCTTTCTGCACGGCGACGGCTCACGTCCTGCGGTACTGGAAGACGTGGATCCCAACAGCACCGACTGCCTGTACTGTGTGTCCAACGATGATACCGCCAACATTCTGGCCGCGGTGGTCGCCAAATCCATGGAATTCAGCAAAATCGTCGTGCGCGTTGAAGACCGCGACCTGTTACCGGTCTGTAAGCAACTTTCCATCGAACACGTCATCGTCCCTGACCTCAAAGTGGCCAAAGATCTCATCGCCTTCGGCTGCGGCGACAGCGACAACCTGGATACGTTCACATAATCGACAGCCCCATGGCACGGCAATTGCATCTACAACTTTGAGGGTAGATGTACAGCCTTGCTCGTGCATCTGCCACGCAAGCATTCCTGACAAAGATAAGAGCAACTGGAGAAAGGCGGCATGGATCAATTCATCTCATTTATTGAACAATGGGTCGACGTCAAGCAACTGACCACCCAGGTCATTGAATTTGCGCCCAAGTTGATTGCAGCCCTGCTGGTGCTGCTGGCTGCGTGGATTATTTTTCGCGTTGTGCGCAAGATATTCCGCGCCGCCCTGAAGCGGGTCGACTTCCAGCCGCCGTTGATCGATCTGCTGGTGGACAAGATTCTGCGTTATACCGTTTACATCATCGCCATCATCATGTCGCTGGATCAACTGGGTGTGGATGTGACCACTGCCCTTGCCGGTGTGGGAGTGATGGGTATCGCCGTGGGTTTTGCCGCCCAGGACGCGGTCAGCAATGTCATTGCAGGCATTCTCATCTTCTGGGACAAGCCCTTCCAGGTGGGTGACTGGATTGAAACAGAAGAAGAGTACGGCCAGGTCACCGACATTACACTGCGTACCACGCGGATCAGAACGCCACGCAACACGTATGTGGTCATTCCCAACAAACGAATCATCGACGAAGTGTTGGAAAACTTCACCAAACACGGCGAACTGCGTGTTGATGTGCCTATCGGGATCGCTTATTCAGAAAGCATCGACGAGGCCCGGGAAGTGTTGCTCAGGGCCGTCTCTGCCATGGACGTGGTACTGAGCGACCCCGAGCCCGGCGTCGTGGTGGATGAACTTGGCGGATCGAGCGTCAATCTGAAGATCCGCGCCTGGATCGACAGTGCGGACGATGCGCGCAGTACCTACTTCAAAATCAGCGAAACCGGCAAGGTTGCGCTGGACGATGCGGGTATCGAGATTCCCTTCCCACATCTGCAACTACATGTCGATAAAGTGGACGAGGCGATATGGCAGCAAGTCAAGCAACAGCAGAGCTGAGCAATGGCAGATCAGCCATCATCCCCGTTTATCTCCTCCTTGACCGGCTGCAGGAGGAGCAAGGTCGAGACGGTTATCAGCGACAACAGCACCGCGATCTCGAGTCGACCTCCGGCCACCGAGACACCGATGGCGCCCGTCATCCACAAACTGGCGGCGGTGGCCGTACCCTGTACGATGCCGCCATCACGCTTGAGAATGGCACCGCCACCAATAAAACCGATACCGGTCAGCAGGCCCTGTATGACCCGGGCTTCGCCATCGGAAGTGGAGAGCAACTGGAAGCCCGTCAACATGTAACCACACGCGGCTACGGCGACCAGCGGGAACGTACGCAACCCTGCTGTTCGCTCAGACTTTTCTCTGTTGTAGGCGATGGGCAAGGCCAACACATAGGCGACACCAAGGGTTATGATGTGGTCAATCACGACCACCCAGTCCAGCGCAAATCTATCCAATACCATGGACATGTCCATTGCTTAACTCTCTCCTTAAAATTCTGATGGTAGAAGGCAACACCAGGTCGGTGCGTCTATGAATTATGCCATAGTCATTAATGAGGCGGCCGGCAGCGTTAAGGCCGGCACAGAGGCGATCTCAAACTGGCTTGAACAACATCGCAACAACCCGGATCTGCATCTGGTGAATCCCAAGCGCATTCCTGACTTGTTGAACACACTTAAGGAACAAGACAAAACACGCATCGCGCTGGGTGGCGGAGACGGCACGTTAAGTCATGCAGCAGATTTTTTCGTCACCAACGACATTGAGATGGTGCCGCTGCCATTGGGTACCCTGAATCACTTCGCCAGAGACCTGGGTATTGCGACGGACCCGGCACAATGGTTCGAGACCATTGCCCACGGCAACAGCACCGCAGTCGACATGGGCCAGATCAACGGCCGCTTATTCCTCAACAACTTCTCGGTAGGTCTTTACCCACGCCTGGTCAGCGAACGACAGACCCTGCAGGACGAGCGCATTCTTGGCTCGAAGCGGTTGGCCACCTTGTGGACTTCATGCAAGCTGCTGCTGGCAGAACATCGCACCTATCACATCACCTTCCAGCACGATGGTGCTGGCGGCCTGTATCGCAAATGCCAGGCTTTCATGGTGAGCAACAATTTGTACACCGGGACAGAAGATATGCTGACCGGGCGCGAGACGCTTGCTGATGGCAAGCTGATTCTCTACATGCCCGAAGAAATTTCACCTGGCCTGCTGGTCAATATGGCAACGGCATTCGTCAACAACAACCTGGCTGAATGTCCCGGGCTGGACTTGATCCAGACACAGTCGCTGACTATGAAATTTCGCCAGAAGCGGATACGGGTTGCTGTCGATGGCGAACTTACACGCATGCGCAGCCCCCTTGAGGTCAGAGTACTGCCGCGCAAACTCAAGGTTGTCACACCGGCGGGAGGGGATTGATGCGAATCGCGCATATTTCAGACCTGCACTTCGGACGCCATTTCATTCCGACGGTGGCTGAACAGTTGAGCAGACGCATCACAGAACTCGCACCTGATGCCATTGTCGTCAGCGGTGACCTGACCCAGCGAGCCCGCAAGCACGAGTTCAGCGACAGCCTGGCCTACCTCAAAACACTGCAGGCTAACCTGAATCACGTGCCGTTAATGGTGGTACCCGGCAACCATGACATTCCGCTGTATCACCTGTGGAACCGCCTCACCCAGCCCTACCATCACTATCACAACTACTATGGTCAGCAACCTGATGTTATCGACCAGGGCGATGTACTGCTGGTTGGCCTGAATTCTACTTCGCCCTATCGCGCACTGATCAATGGCCGGGTTTCCAGCGCAGAACTGGAGCGCTGCGGCCGTCTGTTTGCAGCATCGCCTCCTGAACAGTGGCGTGTGCTGGTGTTGCACCACCACTTACTGCCACCCCCTGGCTACGATCGGCGCAAGCCCATGCCCAAGGCCAGACGGTTGCTGGCGTGGCTGCATGAGATGAAGGTCGATGTGGTCTTAAATGGTCATCTGCACCGTGCCTACGTGGGCAATACGCTGGATGTCTATCCCGGCGACCACCGCGCCCAGGGCATCACCGTCGTACAGTGCGGCACGTCGACCTCACAACGCGGGCGCGGCTATGAACGGGAGAAAAACTCCTTCAACCTGGTCGAGTTTCAGGACGAACAACTGCGGGTCGAACATTGGATTTATATGGCTGAGGGAGACAGCCCAGGGAGCGACGGCCAGCAAACCCAACAGCCCGGCTTCAGCAACATTTCTACGCACACATTCACGCGATCCGGTCGCTGAGCCATGCCAAACCTACGTAAAGCAGGTGCGCTATGGAGCTGACCAATCATGCAGCCTTCGTGCTGGCATTGATCGTACTCGCGCTGCTGCTGTTTGCTACCGAACGCATCCGGCTGCAGGCTACCGCCCTGCTCACGCTGGTTGTGCTGGTGCTGGGATTTGCACTGTGGCCGTACCAGCAGGTGGACGGCACCTCGCTGGATCCCGCCTCCCTGCTGGCCACCTTTGGTAACGAAGCGCTGATCACCGTGTGTGCCCTGATGGTGCTGGGCAAAGGCGTAGAAACAACCCACGCCCTGCAACCGCTGGTCAGTGGCATCACCCGCAGCTGGGCGGACAGACCCAGATTGACCATGCTCGGTATTCTCATTGGTGCTGCTGTCTTTTCCGCCTTCCTCAACAACACACCCATCGTGGTGGTCATGCTACCGGTGCTGATCGCCATCGCTAAGAAAAATCGGACCAGTCCATCCAAACTGCTCATGCCGCTGGGTCTGGTCACCATCATCGGCGGCATGTCCACCACCATCGGTACCTCAACCAATCTGCTGGTGGTGGATCTGGCGGCCAATGTGGCTGACTATCACATCGGTATTTTCGACCTGCTGCCGTATATGGCGGTGGCCGGTAGCCTGGGTATTCTTTATCTATGGCTGATCGCACCGGCGCTGACGCCGCTGCGGGAACCGGAATCCTCAGCAGATAATGAGCAGCGCGGCTACATCGCAACTCTGGTGGTGGACGAAAACTCCAGCCTGGCCAGTATGACCGTGGCAGATTTACTCAGCGCGACCCACCATTCGATCACCATAGATCGGATCCAGCACAATCAGGACACCTTTCGGCTGCCACTGCCAACCGTCAAACTGCATGTCGGTGACCACATCTATGTGCAGGGGACACCGGCGGCACTGCAGGAAGTTGAGCTGGAGCTAGGTGTCTCGCTGCGGACCCTGGACACGGGTGAAGCAGACGACCCGGAGCTGCAGCCGGTGCTCCAGGAAATTCTGGTCACGGAACGCTCGGAACTCGAC
>JAPIWU010088639.1:0-16247 GCA_037576205.1 Pyrocystis lunula | reverse complement strand
TGCACCCGCTGCGCCCTCTCCGAAAAGCGCACGAAGATCGTGTTCGGTAGCGGCAACCCGGAAGCCCGCCTGATGTTCATCGGCGAAGGCCCCGGGGAGCAGGAAGACAAGCAGGGCCTGCCCTTCGTCGGCCGCGCGGGCGACCTGCTGACGGACATGATCGAGAAGGGTCTCGGGATTCCGCGCAGCGAGGTCTACATCTGCAACATCGTCAAGTGCCGCCCACCCCAGAACAGGACGCCCCTCGCCCCGGAAGTCAGCGCCTGCCGCGCCTTCCTCGACGGCCAGATCCGCGCCGTCGCGCCCCGCGTCATCGTCACCCTGGGTAAACCCGCCGCCGGTCTGCTGCTCGGCCGCGACGTCGCCATCACCCGTCTACGCGGCAACTGGCAGGAGTACCAGGGCATTCCGATGATGCCGACCCTGCACCCCGCCTTCGTGCTCCGCCAATACACCCCCGAGAATCGCCGCGCGGTCTGGGAAGACCTGAAGGCGGCTTACGAACGCAGCCAGGCATGACCCCGCGCTCGAAGGGGTCGACAGTCGCCGCCACAGGTTCGCAGGCGGACTCGGACGCGCCCGCCTGGCGCTGCGGCATCGTCCTCCACCCGGCGGGTCATACCCGCTCGCCCGCGATGCACCGCGCCGCCTATCGCGCCCTCGGGCTCGAAGCCGAGTACGAGGCCTACGACGTGCCCCCCGACGGCCTCGCCGCCGCGGTCGAGGGCTTCCGCGCCGAAGGGCTGCGCCAATTCGCCGTCTCGATTCCGCACAAGGAGGCGATCGGTGCGTGGCTCGATGAAGTCGATCCCGTCGCGGGCGAGATTGGCGCCGTGAATACGGTGACCCGGGTGGGAGAGCGATTGATCGGCACGAATACCGATTGGATCGGCGCCCTGCGCGCCCTCGAACGGGAGACCCCGGTCGCGGGCCAGCGCGTCGCCGTGCTCGGCGCCGGCGGCACCGCGCGCGCCCTCGTCTACGCCCTGCGCCAACGCGAGTGCGAAGTCTTCGTACTCAACCGTACGCTCGAACGGGCGCGCCAATTGGTTCGCGAGCTCGGTGCCTCGGCGGCGGACGGGCTCGAAGGGCTCGCAAAGCTCGCGCCGCAAATCCTCGTGAACACGACGAGCGTCGGCCTGTCGGAGATGAGATCACCGGTGCCCGCCGAGGCGCTCCACAAAGACATGGTCGTACTCGACGCGGTCTACTCCCCCGAACGCACGCAGCTCCTGCTCGACGCGGAGACTCGGGGCGCCCGCACGGTCGGGGGAAAGTGGATGCTCGTCTACCAGGCGATCGAGCAGCTGCGGGCCTGGACGGCGCTCCTCCAGCCCGCGCCGAGCGACGCCGACATCGACGCGTTGGCGGATACGATGGCCCAGGCCTTCGACGACGCCGGACGTTAGGCCCGGAACGCCTGGCAGACCGCCACGTTCCCAGACCCGCGCGCCCTCCGCGCACCGGCCCCTCCCCTCGTCCAGCGCCTCCGCTCCACACGGCGCCTCGAACGAAGAAGGCCAGCTCGAATCGAGCTGGCCTTCTCAATGTCTCACTCAATGTCTCACACGAGGTCTCGCCGTGGTGCGGCGACGCGTCGGCGAACTGTGCCGACCCGCGGCACCGGCGGTCTATCGCGCCGGTCTAGCCCGCAGCTCTACTCCGCGTAGTTCCACTTCTCTTTGTTCGCGGAGATCTGGTCCGGGGTCGGCACTTCGGTGTCGTCCCGTTCCGGCACTTCGAAGTCGTCGCGCTCGTCGACGATCTTCGCATTCAGCGCCGTGTCTTCGGCGAAGACCTCCGGAACCTGCTCGTCCTCGAAGATGGCTTCCCACGGACATTCCGGCTCACACACACCGCAGTTGATGCACTCTTCGGGGTCGATGTAGAGCTGGTTTTCGTAGCCGGCGGCGGCCTTCTTGTCCTTGTGCTGAACGATGCAGTCGACGGGGCACACTTCCACGCACGCCATATCTACACAGTCTCGACACATTCGGGTGATCACCCAAGCCATTCGAAATCCCTCTCTTCTTCGATCTTCTTCAGCTGACCGAGGCCATCGACTCCGCATCCACGCGGCCATCGGACTTCAATCAAGTATTCGATCAAGTGTCTGGTGCCTGATCCTGCGGCGGAGCGAGGCGAAGTGTTCTGTTCAAGCTGCGCTCTGCGAGCGGCCTCGAAACATTAGCGAGCCCGCGCGAGCGATCCAGAACCAAATCCCGCCTACTTGAGCTTCGTCTCTTTGTAGAGGACGTGCTTGCGGACGACCGGGTCGTACTTCTTGAACTCGAGCTTGTTCGGCGTATTCGTGCGGTTCTTCGACGTTGTGTAGAAATGTCCCGTGCCCGCTGTCGACTCGAGTTTGATCTGTTCGCGCTTGCTCTTGGCCACTGGATGGGTCCTTCCTGAAACCGGCTCTTCGACCGGAAGCCGAATGCTCGCTGAAAACGACTCGGGTCGATCTTCGACGATTCGGTGTGCTGAGTTGAGGGCTGCTTCGTGTGACGGAGGGAACGAAGGAAATGTGACTGAAATGCGACTAAGGGAAGACTGAGAGAAAGCGACGGTCGCGCTCAGACGCCGACAGGCTCCGGGACTTCCTCGCCGCCGCGAGCGAAGACGCGAACGCGCTTGCCGTCGCGGTCTTCGATGCGCACGCGGGAGGGCTTGTTGTCTCCGGGATGGACGAGCATGACGTTCGAGGCGTCGACGAAGCCTTCGGTCTCGACGATGCCGCCTTCGCGTGCGCCGCTTCGGCCCGGCTTGAGGTGTCGCTTCTGAAGTCGGACACCTTCGACGCGCACGCGACCCTTGTCGGAGTCGACCGCGATGACGCGGCCCTGCGTTGCACCGGATGAACCGGCTCCGGACACGACCTGAACGAGGTCACCTCTTCGAATCTTCTGCATCGTGAATCCTGTCTTCGCGCGCGGGCCGGAGCCCGCGTTGAGTTCGCTGTTGAATAGGCGTTGGGGCAGCGTGGACTGCCCGCATTCGGCACGCGAGTTGTGGGGCGGGGCGATCCGGATCGGGCCACCGCCTGCGTTGAGAGCGCCTATGTATCCGTCAGATAAGGGCTTTCGTCAAGGTCCCTGTGGGAGAAAAGGGCCGGTTTTCCGACTGCGGGGCGGGACGATCAGCCACTCGTTCCGGGCGGGCGAAGGCCCCGCCCTAGGGTACCCTCGCGCGCGAAATCAGGGGGACCGTACGATGAAGAGAGTGGGCCTGGGAGTCGCAGTCCTCGTGATCTGCGGGGTGGGTGCCTGCCAGCTCCTGCTGCCGGACAATATGGTCGTTCGCGGGCCCATTCTGAGCTCGCTGCTCGGCCGCGGCATCGACGCGCCCAGCGACTCCGTCGTCCAGGGACGCTTCCGGGTCGCCCCGGGCTACTGGCTCGAGCTCTTCGCCGAGGGCATTCCGCACGCGCGGGTGCTGCGATTCAGCCCGGGGGGAAGCCTGATCGTCAGCCAACCCCGCGAAGGCCAGCTCCTCCACCTGCACGCCGACCGCGACGGCGATGGACGCTCCGACGGCCGGGCGGTGCTCGTGAGCGGCCTCGACCAACCCCACGGCTTCGACTTCCGGGACGGCCAGCTCTATGTCGGCGAAACCGGGGCCATCGCCCGATTCGACTATTCCGAAGCCGCGGCCGACGAGATCTCGGTCCCGGGCTCTCCGACGCGCATCGTCGAGGGGATCCCCGCCGGCGGAAACCACTGGACGCGCACCCTGCGCTTCGGCCCGGACGGCGGTCTCTACGTCCACGTCGGCTCGAGTTGCAACGTCTGCGAAGAAGAGGACCCGCGGCGGGCGACGCTGATGCGCTACGAGCCCGACGGAAGCGGCGAGGAGATCTACGCCTCGGGCCTGCGCAATTCGGTCGGCTTCGACTGGCGTCCCGAGACGGGCGAGCTCTACGCGACGGATAACGGCCGAGACCTGCTGGGCGACGACTACCCGCCCTGCGAACTCAACCGCGTGGTGCGCGGCGGCTTCTACGGTTGGCCCTACGCGAATGGCGACAAGCGACCCGATCCGGATTTCGGCGAGGGACACGCAGCCGACATCGCGCGCTCGATCCCGCCCGTCCACGCCTTCCGCGCCCACAATGCACCTCTTGGTATCAGCTTCCTGCGCCATCCCGACACCCCGGATGCGTTCCGCGGCGCCGCGCTGGTCGCCCTTCACGGCTCGTGGAATCGGTCGCGGCTCGACGGTTACAAAGTCGTTTCGCTGCACTGGAACGAGCGGGGCGAGATCGTCGAACGCGACTTCCTGACCGGCTTCGAAGTCGATGAAGATGTCATCGGTCGGCCCGCGGACGTGATCCAGGGGCCCGACGGGTCGATCTACGTGAGCGATGACTACGCCGGGGCGATCTACCGCATCCGCCGCGGCGCGGCCGACCCCGGCGCCAGCGCGGAAACCGCCGCCGCCCCGGCCCCGCTGCGCTCCGGCGATCCCCTGGCGGCTCTCGATGCGAAGCGACGCGAGTCCCTGTCCGCCACGGGCGAGGCGCTCTTCGCGGCCAACGCCTGCGGAAGCTGTCACCGCCACGAAGAGGCGGTCCCGGGCGTCGTCGTGAAGCCCCTCGAGAACCTGTCGAAACGACACGATATCCCGGGCCTGATGCGCTTCCTCGTGACGCCGACCCCGCCGATGCCCGTCTTCGATCTGAGCGAGGACGAGCGCGAGGCGCTCGCGGTCTACCTCCTCGACCAGTATCCCTAGAGGCGTGGACCGAAGAATGCACCCGGCCGGACGCGCCGCGGCGGACACCGACGACGGAGACCGTGCGCCCGCCGCCCGGGTCTATCACTGAGCTTCTAGCGGTGCGCTTCTATCGGTGCGCTTCTAACGGTGCGCTTCTACCGGTGATGGTGCGTGAAGACGCCGTCCGCGCGCCGCTCGGTCACGAGCAGACCGTCTTCTTCGAGGCAGTCGAGAGCGCCCACCAGGAGAATCAGATGCGCGCGGATTTCACTCGCGGGCTCGCTGGACGGATAGATCGCCTTCCAGATGTCGAAGGCCGTGACGTCGTGACCCATCGCCGCCAGGTGGCGCAAGCCGCGATCGATGCGCTGCAAACGAACCTCGTAGTAGAGGAGCGTGTCCCGGATCGTGCGGTCGGCGCGGTGGATCGCCTGGCCATAGCCGGGCAGGAGCAGCTTGTAGGGCCGATGACGAAGTCGCCGTAGACTGGCCCGCATTTCCACCAGACCCCGAAAGCGAGACGGTCGGCCGCCGGGTGCGTCGGGGAGCCCGTCGCCTTCGAAGTAGAAATTCTCGGCGTTCGGAATCGCCCCGGCCATCACCTGATCTCCGGTCACCAGAAGACCCAGCTCCTCGTCTTCGAGCAGGATATGGCCCGGAGTGTGGCCCGGACTGTGCAGAACGTGCAGCCCCCAGTCCTTCCACTCGATGCGGTCTCCTTCGCGCAGTCGGCGGTCCACCGGCGTCGCCTCGGCCTCTTCCTCGAAAACGGCGCGAGAAGCCAGACCCTCTGCTTCGAGGCGTTCGACCAGGTCTTCGGGCACACCGTATTCGCGGAACAAGCGCGTCGTGTCCCGCAGCCGCTGGTGTGTCACTTCCGCGAAGTTTTCGACCCGGTGCGCGTCGGCTTCGTGGACGCAGCATTCGAGTTCGGCACCGGAGGCGCGAATCGACTCGGTGAGGCCGAAATGGTCGTGATGGGCGTGGGTCACGACCACCCGCTCGATGTCCGGAAGCGCGTAGCCCAGGCCTTCGAGGGCGGTTTCGAGGGCGGCGCGACTGGCCGCCGAACGCACGCCCGTATCAATCAAGGTGAGGGGCTCCCCCTCGATCAGATAGACCTGCGTCTTCTCGGGGGTCCGTGGCGAACCAGGCGGTGAGAAAGGCAATTCGATCTGATGGATCTGTGGGCGTTCGGGAACCGGATTGCGAACCACGAGCCGCGGGGATCGAGGCCCCGACGGTGGTCCCTCCGAACCGGTTCCGGCTCGGTTTCGAGTCCAGACCTTCGGCATCCGCTCAGGATAGCGCTGGCTCCGCCGAGACGCTGTCCACTCGCCTGGAGAACCCGAATCTTCCCCGAATCGGCGCGACTCCGACGCGAAAATTCCGTCCGCCACGAGAAAGGGCTCTCGACTCGCGGCATCGGTTATGCTCGGGCGATGCCCGTAGCTGCCCACTGTCGCGTCTTCCCATCCCCCACGTCCCCGGTCCGGGATCGCAGGTTCCGATCCAGAAAAACCGGTAGCCGCCGCTCCGTGGTTCTATCGGGGATGTTATGCGCGGTGCTGTGTTCCCCGACCGGGGCAGGCGCTGAGTCGAGCGTCGCCTTCGATCCGAACGGAGAACTAGAAGCCGTGCTCGCCACGACCTTCGACGATCGGGGTAGAGCGGTCGGGCAGTCGTCCTTCGAGGTCGAAACCGATGCCGCGGGCAACCAGTTGATGCGCGTGACCCTCGCCATCGAAGGCGGGGGCTCGAATATCTCGCAGGCCACACTCGCGCCGATGCTCGAGCCCGCCGGGACGACCGCGGTCAGCCCGGTGATCGTCGGCGCCGCGGGCAGCCCGCAGCCGGGCCGAAAGGGATTGCGGCTTCTCGAAGAACGGTCTCAGGCGACCACCGCGGAGGGCGATGTCTATCCGCTCCTCGTCATCGATCACGAGCGGGGTCGCGTCAGCTGCTATCCCGACGGCAAGGACCCCTCGGAGGGAAAGCACGTCGACATCGAGGGCGAGGACCGCATCGTGAACGTGCCGATGCAGCTGCTCTTTCTCCCGCTCGTACGCGGCGAGGTCGACAGCCTGAAATTCCAGATCGCGACCTGTGTCGATGGCCCGGTGCTCCACCGGATGATCGCGGTACGGGGACCGACCCGGACGCGCAATGGGCGAAAGGTGATGGAAATCGAGTACGGGCCCGACCTCGGAAAGACGATCGCCTTTCTCGCCAGCCGACTGCTCCCGAGTTTCTCGTTCTGGTTCGACGCGACCGACGGCCAATACATGGGCCATCGCATGCCGCTCCACCGAAAAGGACCGGAGATCCTCCTCGTAAGGCAGGGCCTGGCGCCCCCCGACATCGGCGTCGACCCCTAGCACGCCGCGGCACGACGCCACTGGCTGCCGTGCGGAGTCGTGCATCCGCTGCGACGGCGGGTCACCCGTCGACACTCGAAGCGACCGCGAAGCGGCGCGCCTAGAAGCCCGAGCTTCCCTGTCCGAGGGGGGCCGCGGAGGAGGACCGAGGCGCGGCCGGAGCCCCGCCGTCCGCCCAGGGCGAGGCGTCGACGACCTGGATCGAATGTCCCTTGGACGTCACGAGGTGGCGCCCCATGACGCTCACGCGATCGCGCTCGCCCACATCGATCGTCTCTTCGACTCCGCCGAGGCGGCGATCCAGCAGCAACAGCCCCCGCGCGCCGACGAGAAAGGTGCGCCCCCGGACCCGCGTCGCATCGACGACGTCGCCGATCTCCCGGGTCGAGAGCTTGGCCAGGGCCTTCGGCTTGGCGGGGTTCGCGAGGTCGATGACGAGCGCGCCTCCCGGTCCCGTCACGATCGCCGCCTGATCGAGCACGCGAACGTTATTCGGGCCGAAGGTCTTGCCGAGCTTCATCTGGGCGATCACGCGGCCCTGGGCAAGCAGGTCGAGGGTCGACAGGTAGATCGATTCGCCGTCGGCGAAAACCAGAGTGTCGCCCGAGGACGCGATGCTCATGAGCACCCGGCGCATCACACGGCGGATCGTGCCCGAGGCGGGATCGACGAGCTGCATGCCCTTCGCACCGACCGTCACGAGCTGGTCACCCACCGGCGAGAGCGACAGGACGCGACCGATATCCCCGCGCTCCCAGGTGACTTCGGCAACGGGTCCGGACTCCGTAAAGCGGACCAACTCGAGGCCTTCTTCGCCGTAGATCGCGACACGACCTCCCAGGACCTGGATGCCCGACCATTTCTTGTAGTCCTCGGATCGCTGGTAGCTCGCGAGGACGACGGGAGCCGTCGGGTCGGCCAGGCCGACCAGATCGAAGTCGCCGTCTTCGTAGAGAACGGCGACCCGGTCGCCCACCCCATCGAGATCCACCACGGTCCGCTTCAGATCGATCGGCGGTCGCACGGTGCGGTCATTTCGCCAGCGCGCGATCGGCACGAAGAATTCGTTCCAGAACCGCGTCGAGGCCGCGGAAAAGAGCACGGAGGTTCCCGGCACGTGCGCCTTGTCTTCGACACGAAGATCGAAACGCCGGCTCGCGATGACCTCCCCGCCATCGCGCTCTCTCAGGACGAGCTCGGTCACGCCTAGCATCGCAGGTCGCGCCAGTTGCCCCGCGGCGACCTGGTGATCGACCGCCTTCTCGACGTGACTCACCTCGAGCCGCGCCGTGGGGAGCCGCGGCGACGGCGCCGCGCCGCGCGGAATTGCGCCGCGCGGAATTGCGACGAGTTCGATGCCGACGCGTTCGGTCAACTCGGTCATGCGATCGACGAGGGCTTCGCGGACGCGCTTCATCTCGGGTGTGGTCGACGCGATGTCCAGGACGAGCCCGACCCGCTGGAATCCGCCTTGGCGCCGTGCCTCTACGGCTTCCGCCGTGCGCGCCGCTTCCGGCGCGAAGTCACTCTCGGGATATCGCTGGCTGAAGGCCGCCAATTGCGCAGGGTCTCCGCCAAAGCCCTTGGCCTCGACGAAGACCGCGTTGCCCTCGGCGCGCGCCGCGTAGGAACCGCTGGCGAACCCCGCCAGGAATTCGCGGTAGGCCTCCGCCGTTCCCTGGGCTCGGGCAGCTTCGAAGGCCGGCTTCTGGAGCGCCGGATAGAGCCGCGCGAAGAGCGTGCTCTCGGGATAATTCTTTCGGAAGGTCTCGAAGCCCGCGAGCGTCGGATTTCGCTGGAGCGTGTGGAAGTCGAGCCGTTCCCGGGCCTGCACCGCGTAGTCGGAGTCACCGTGGTCGCGCATGAAACGGAAATAGGCCGCGGGGGTGTCCTCTTCGAGGGCACGCTTGAACGCAGTGCCCGCGCAACCGGTCGTAGCCAGCAGTGCGAGGACCAGGAGCCAGCGGAATCCCAGCTTCAAGGCGGCGGGAGTTGGGATCAACATGGAGAACCTTTCAGACCGGCGGGGAAGAAACACGCCGGCTTCCGGCTGATCGGAAGAGTCCGGGAATCTCTTGAGGGCACGCCCGCGGGGACAAGCGATCCCGCCTCGGGCGCTGTTAGGATCGTTCCCAGCCTGTCTTCGACGGGGCCGCGGCCTCGAAATGTGATGAGGGAGACCTTCCGCCATGACCACCGCCCGTTCCCCGCTCGAAACGCCCGTGATCCTCGAAGCCGCCATCAATGGGATGACCTCGAAGGAGAAGAATCCCAACGCGCCGCGAACCCCCGCCGAGATCCAGCGCGACGCGCTCCTCTGCTACGACCTCGGCGCAACCATCGTCCACGCGCATAACAGCGACATCATGCTGACCGGCCGCGCGGCCGCCGACGACTATCTCGCGGCCTGGAAGCCGATCCTTGCGGAGCGGGCCGATGCGCTCTGGTACCCGACGCTGACCGGCGCGCCGGAGATGGCGGGGCGACTCGAGCACATCGAATTGCTGGCGGCGGAAGTGCCGGTGCGGATGTGCGCCTTCGATCCGGGGTCGACGAATATCGGGCAGCCGGGACCCGACGGTCTACCGGCGGGCGGCGTCTACGCCGTGTCCTACGACGATTGCCGGCTCGCCTTCGAGTTTTGCGAGCGCCTGAAGATGGGCCCTGCGCTCGGCATCTACGAACCCAACGCGCTTCGCACCACCCTCGCCTATCACCGCGCCGGGCGACTGCCCGCCGGTTCGATGGTGAAATTCTATTTCGGCGGCGACTACGGATTGATGTCGACCGAGCCGGGCGTGAGCTTCGGCCTGATGCCCACCGAGCACGGGCTCCTCGCCTACCTCGACATGCTCGAAGGGACGGACCTGCCCTGGTCGGTCTCGGTCTGGGGCGGCGACCTGATGGAGACGCCCATCGCCCGCCTCGCCCTCGAACGCGGCGGACACCTCCACATCGGCGTCGAGGAGTTCTACTCCCCGGACCGCAGCCCATCCAACGAAGAATTGATGCGCGAAGCCGTCGAACTCTGCGCCAAGGTCGGCCGCCCGGTCGCCACCACCGCCGAGACCGTCGACCTGCTCGGCCTCGACTAATCCCGCTCCGGCAGCCTGCTGGCGCCCCACCGGCAGCCTCTACTGGCCCGCTTCCGGCGGCCACCCTCCACCCTGCTGGCGCGTAGCGGACGCCTTCCCGCCGCCCTACGCGCCCCGGATCGGGCTCTATTCGCGCTCTATTCGCGCTTGGCCCTGCGCTCCTTCAGGAAGCCGATGATCGGCGACGGCTCCGCCGGGTGCCAAAGCGTGTCCTTTGGATCCTGGTGCCACTCGAAGGGCAGCTGGCGAACCTCCCCCGGCACATCGGCCGAAACCGCGAGGTCGAGGGCCGCCTCGAGGACCGCTGTCTGGACCTCCTTCGCCCCCACGTCCCCGTAAGGTCGACCGAAGGGATGTTCGATCGCGGCGACCCGCGGCATGCCGAGGGCGCGCTGCAAGATCCAGATCATGTTCAGCGTGACCGTCGGGATTCCGGCTTCTTCGATCTTCCTGGCAACCAGTCCCACGGACCGGCAACAATCCGGTCAGACCGGGGCCAGGAGGACCAGATCGACCTCCTCGCTCTTCATGATCTCGGCGATGGCCGGCGCGGATTCGTTCTCGAGCTGACTGCTGTCGTTGCCCTGGTAACCCATCACCGAATAGTGGGTTTCAGCGACGGATCCGACCTTCCCCGCCTCGACGAGTTCGCGTAGCCGGTCGAGAGGAAGCGCCACGTTCAGGTCGCGCTCGATATATCCCGTATCGATGTGAAGATGGTTGGCCACGATGGTCTCGCTCGTCGCATCCTTCCGAATCCGACGAAAGCTCGAATCCCCGCGCATCGGGTTCTTGCGCTCGAAGTCCATGTCGAAGGGCGCATCGTCCTTCATGGAAACACCCGCCGTCGTGAGGAGCGCCACCCGCGCCTCGGACAGCGACTTCGAGAAAGGCGCCCAGGGAATCGGCGGATGCTTGGGCTCGTTCGGAATCCCCGGCCCCAGGACCTTCGCCAGAAAACTCCCGGCGAAACGCCACGGGTCGACCTCGAAATTCTCATCGCGCGCCGTCATGTCCATCTCCCCTGACTCTTCGGCGCCGGAACTCCGACAGGAGTCCGCGCCTCTAAATGAACGCCACCAACGCGTCGAGGGTATCAGAGTGGCTCCGCGCATGGGGCTGGCCCAGGCCCACTCTCCCCGACTGACATTCAACGGTCTTGCGGACTGCTAGAGTCCGCGCGCCCTCCCCGATCGATTCTCCACCGGAGTGAGCAGATGCCCCCGAACTTCGCGAAATTTTCCCTCCCACCCGCCGCGCGTCTACTCGGCGAGGCCGTACGCCTCTTCGATCCGCGCGGCTGGAAGCCCGAGAATTCGACCGAAGCCCTCGCCATGGGCATGCAGTCGCTGCGAAGTGGTCTCTTTCTCGCCGAGAGTGTTCCACTCTTCCTGATGGCGGGACCTTCGCCGGACCGGAAGGCCGGCCCGCCTCCCAGGGGTGCGCTCGAAGTGACCCTCAAGCGACTCCGCGCGTTGCTCGAGGGGGATGCCGCCCTGATCGGAAGCGGCGGCGCACCGCTCTCCGTCCTCGCACCGCGAGCCCCGTTAGGCCACGGCCTCCGCCTGCTGCGCATCCTGGCCGACGGACAATCCGTTTCGCGGCGGCGGCGCAAGGGACAGGCCCGAAAATTCAGTCCCAAGGCGGAGCGCTGGCTCGACGAGCTGCCAACCTACTATCGACGCAATTTCCACTACCAGACCGACGGCTACTTGAGCGAAGCCTCCGCGGATCTCTACGAGCACCAGGTCGAGCTGCTCTTTCGCGGCGGGGCCGATCCGATGCGGCGTCTGATCCTGCCGCCCCTGGAGCGGCATTTCGGAGACAGCGACGGCCGCGGCCTGCACTTCCTCGAACTCGGATCCGGGACCGGGTCGGCGACGCAGTCCGTGGCGCGATGCTATCCGGCGGCCAAGATCACGTGTCTGGACCTGAGTCCGCACTACACACGCCATGCGCGACGCCAGCTCGCCGACTTCGACCGCGTGGACTGCGTTCAGGGCGACGCATCCTCCCTCGACTTCGGCGCGAACCGCTTCGACGCGGTCTACTCGACCTTCGTCTTTCACGAACTCCCGCTGCCGGTCCGGGAGGCCGTGCTCGAGGAGGCGTTTCGCGTCTTGCGGCCGGGTGGGTTCTTCGGGTTCGTCGACTCGCTGCAAACGGGCGACGATCCCGAACTCGACTGGGCCCTCGATTTCTTCCCGCGCGAGTTTCACGAGCCCTATTACGCGAACTACTCCGCCAACCCGATGGAGTCTCTCGTCGAAGCCGCCGGCTTCGAAGATGTCCGGTCCGGGACCGGCTTCATGGCGAAATGGGTCTCCGCCCGGGCCAGCGCCCACGCCGTCGACGCGAGGCTCGCTCCGGGCGAACTCGACCAGCCGGACATCACCGATTGACACATGACACGGCGTCATCCGACGACATCCATCGGCGCGTGTGCCGGACCGACCGCGCTCGCGTCGCGAATCAGTCTGCCCGATAACCGGGGTTGAACTTGAGTCGGCGACCCGCCGTCCAGCCCGCATCGACCGGGTAGTCGGCGCCGGTGCAGGACAGACTCTCATCGGAGGCCAGGAAGAGGATCATGCGCGCGATATCGCGGATGATCTCGATCCCCGGGCGCTTCCTATTGTGCGGAATCGCGTCGTGGGTGAACGCCAGCGTATCGATCGGGTCGATGGACTCGGGCGTGAACTCCCGGCGCATGCCCGGTCCCCCCGCCTCGGGACAGACCACGTTGACCCGGATCCCCATCTGACCGAGTTCGAGGGCCGCGACCCGGGTGAGTCCACGCAACCCCCATTTCGTCGGGACGTAGGCGCCGAGACCGTTCTTCGCGGACAAACCGTCGACCGAGGACACGTTCACGATCGAACCACCCCCCGCCTCCTGCATCGGTCGCGCCACCGCCTGCATGCCCAGGAAGGGACCGAATTGATTCACGCGCCAGAGCCGCTCGACATCCTTGGGGTCGGTGTCGACGAGCGATTGCATATGCAACAAGCCCGCGTTGTTCACCAGCACCGTAGGCAGTCCAAAGACCTCGGTCGTTCGCGTCACGACATTCTGCCAGCTATCGGCGTCCGTCACATCGAGTCGTTCGAAATGGGCTGCCGCCCCAATGTCTTTCGCGGTGGCCTGGCCTTCCTCCTCCAGCACATCGCCGATCACGACCTTGGCGCCTTCCTCCGCAAACAAGCGCGCCGTCTGCTCGCCGGTTCCGCGGGCGCCACCGGTGATGATCGCCACTTTTCCTTCGAGTCGGGGCATCGGAAACTCCTTGGATCGCGCCTTGGCGCGGATTCTTGCCGAACCGGGCCGACGGGACACCGGGCCGCAGACCTTAGGGACTCGAACCGAGCTTCGCGAACGCCCGAAGCGGCGACGGCCCCGCCCTCGATCGCTAGCATGGGGTCGCGCTCGTTCGAAGGAATCTCGATGAAGCTCGCTCTCGATTGGAATCCAGGACACGTCTTTCGGACCGCGCTGCTGGGCCTGGCCCTCGTCGCGGCACTGCTCCCGGCGGTTGCGTCCGCGAACGAATGGAGCCTCGCGAAGCAACAGGACGGGATCGATGTCTACACACGGCCCGTCGAGGGATCGGGGATCAAGGAGTTCAAGGGAGTCGCCGAGTTCGATGCGCCCGTCGCGGACATCATGGACGTGCTCCGGGACTCGGACCGCTTCAAGACCTGGTTTCCGAATACGCCGAGTTCGAAGCTGCTGAGCCAGGACGGACCCGTCCGCTATCAATATTCGACGATGGGGACGCCGTGGCCGATCTCGGACCGCGACAATGTGCTCCGAACCGAGACTCGAGAAGACGAAGGTACGGGGACCATTTTCATCACGGTCACCGCCGACCCCGACTACTATCCCGAGCAGGACGGCCTGGTCCGAGTGCGCAAGGCGAATGGGACCTGGCTTCTCGAACCACTGCCCTCGGATCGTGCCCGGGTCACCTTCACGATGCATCTCGATCCCGGCGGCGGCATCCCCGAGTGGATGATCAACGCGCGCATCGTCGCCACCCCCTTCGAAGCGCTCACGAACCTTCGAAGATCCGCGGGGCGCTGACCTCTTGGCCAACCGCCCACCCCGGGCCGGGGACTGGCTCGCGCTCTACGGGTCGCTGATGCGGGGCCTCGGCGCGATGGATTCCCTCGGCCTTCTCGAACGGGTTCGTTATGTGGGGCCCTGCGTCTGCGCGGGTGAACTCTTCGACCTCGGCGACTATCCGGGGCTGCGCCCGGGGACGGCACGCGTCGAAGGGGAGCTCTACGCCCTCGTCGATCCGTCGGCCATCGAGACCCTCGACCATTTCGAAGGCTTCGACCCCGAAAACCCCCGCGAATCGCTCTACCTCCGCGAGTACCGAAGTCTCCTCGCCCCGCGCGCCGCACACGCCTGGATCTACCTCTACAATCAAGTCCCCGACGCCAGCCGACGCATCCCGAGCGGGGACTGGCGGGCCCACCTCGAGTCGCGCGAAGATTCCCGCTCGGCCTGAACGCGCCCTTCTACCTGAACCCGGCAAACCTGAACCCAGCAAAGGAGAAGGGGGCGAAGGCTTTTTTCCGACCGGGGCTCGAAGTTGCATGCAAAGGGTTGTCGGCGGGGTCCGCGTGCCGACCTTCGCAGGACCGTCTCCAGCGGGCGCACTTCCAAGGAGGAGTACATGACAGGATTTCTGGTTCGACTCGCGATCACCTCGGTAGGCCTTTGGGTCGCGACGACTCTCGTCCCCGGAATTTCGGTGAACGACACCGGGACCCTCATCTGGGCCGCCCTACTCTTGGGCATCGTCAACGCCGTCATCCGCCCGATCGCGGTCGTCCTGACGCTCCCGATCACACTCCTCTCCCTCGGACTCTTTCTGTGGGTAATCAACGCCGGCATGCTGGCGATCGTCGCCTGGCTGCTCGACGGGTTCGGCATCGCGGGCTTCGGTTCGGCGCTCTTCGGCGCGCTCTTCGTAAGCCTCACCGGCTGGGTCGGCAACGGCTTCATCGGCAACAATGGCCGCTACGAGGTCGCGGTCATCCGCCGCGACTGACCGAGCGCCGGTGCCCCGGCGAAGCGCTCCGGAAGTGTCGCCGAGTCGTGGACCGAAGAATGCACCTCGCCGAGATCGAGGCTCTTCATCCCTATGGAACGAGCGAACGTGAACACCCGGTCACGTTCTCCGACCCCAGAGCGCCACTCGGAGGTCAGGACGGAGCAGGTGCATTCTTCGGTCCACCTCTCAGTCGACGAGGGGCCCGACGTCCGTGAATTCGATCGCATTGCCCGAAGGATCCTTGCAGAAGATCGCACGAACGGGCACGCCGAAGTCTTCCCGCGCCATCGTATCCCCGAGGAAGGTCACGCCGGCGCTCTTCAGCGCGTCGATCGTTCGATCGAAGGCCGCCGACTCGATGTGGAAGGCGAGGTGCGGAAAGCCGCCTTTGAGATCGGGCATTTCCTTCACGACGCTCAGGTGGAGCTGCAGGGGACCGACTCGGTACCAGGCGCCTTCGAAGCCCCCGAAATCGGGACGCGGAAGCACCTCGAATCCGAGCGTATCGATGTAGAAGCGTTTCGCCGCCTCGAGGTCGTCGACCAGAATGTTGATGTGGCTATATCCGGTGATCGCGTCGACTTCTGCCATGACCTGGCCTCCTGATTCTTCTTTCTTCGCGCTCACCCGCCCTTGCCGGTGGGCGCTCGTCCTCGATTGTGTCGCGGGCCGTGCGGGATCCGTACGACCCCGCCTTCGAGCGGAGTCAGCTCCGCGCGGTTCGCGCGCGCCCCAAACGATAGACCGTGCCGACGACGAGGAAATCGAAAAAATCCAAAAATCCAAAATCCAAAAACCCAATCCAAAAATCCAAAATCCAAAAATTCAAAAATCGAAAATCAAAAAAACCAAAATCCAAAATCCAAAAATCAAAAATCCAAAATACAAACATCCAAAATCCAATCCAAAAATCTCAAAATCAAAAATCCAAAAATCCAAAATCCCAAAATCCAGATATCCAAAAATCCAAATATCCAAATATCCAAAAATTCA
>JAPIWU010088638.1:0-51838 GCA_037576205.1 Pyrocystis lunula | reverse complement strand
GCCCAATCCCAACATGCCCAGAATCATGCCGAATATAAACGCCAGACGAATAAACGAAGCCCTTTGTCTGGGCTCTTTCAATGCCCACAGCTTGTTACCGATGTGAGGCAACATGCCCAGCGGTATGTGCGCCAGCAGGATCGCCAGCACAGACCACCAGGAGTGATAGAGGACGTTGTCGGGATTGGTCCAGCCGACCAGGTTTTCATCCTTGGCACGCAGTTCGTCGAGCATGCCGGCAAAGCCACCGTCGATGCCGAAGCCGGTGAAAAACATCACCAACACCAGCACGCCCACTGCCACCATGATAAAACCCTGCACGCCGTCGGTGAGAATGTCGGCGTGGGCACCGCCCAATACCACATAGATCATCAACACCACCGCAGTCACACCGAGGGCTACCCCGGGTGAAACGCCGAGCATGATTTCGAACATGACAATGCCCGATACCAGTTGACCGGCCAGATAGAAAAACAGTGACAGCGAGAACAGGGAAACCAGAATTCGGATCCAGTCAGACTGATAGCGCTGACCGAGGTACTCGGGGATGGAGCGTGAACCGAATTCGTTGCCGCTGTTGCTGACCAGTTTCAGGCAGATGAGGACGCCCAGATAAACGCCGATGGGATACAGCACCACCGACCAGATGGCCGCCATGCCGGCGTCGTAGGCGATGCCGGGAAAGCCGACAAAGGTGGCACCACTGGCGGTAGTGGCGGCAAAGGCGAAGGCCAGGAAGAGCGGGCCATAACCCCCGCGCGCGGTGGCGAAGTCATCAGCATTGCCCACCTTGCGCGACCCGACGATGCCGAAATACAACATCATGCCGATATAGCCGGCCAGAAAAACCCAAGACCATACAACTAAGTCCATGCCCCATCCCCAATGGAAAACGCTAGCTTAGCAGGTCATCAGAACAGTGAAAGCTGGCTCTCGTTGGCCTGAGTGTCTGTCTCCTGACCACTGCCAGCACGTTGGGCACCGCTTGTTACCGCTGTAGCAGTTGGATGCGGAGGTTGGAAAAGATCCGTGCGCAGTGGCTCAAACGAGGCGTTGGCCAGCCCTGCTGCGCGGACTGCCCTGGCAAAACGCAACCGGATCAGATCTGCAATCTGGCCCTGACCTGTCATGCGGGTATGCCATTCTGCACGATAGGCGCGTCCGCCGCGGGTATCCCGCACCGCCGCCATGACCCTTGCTGCGCGGTCTGGATAATATTCGGCCAGCCACTCCTCCATGAGCGGTTTAACTTCCAGCGGTAAGCGCAACAGAATGTACCTGGCCACCATGGCACCTGCCGCAGCCACTGCGGTAACCAGGTCTTCAAGCTCATGATCGTTGATAAACGGAATGATCGGCGCAATCATGGCGCCGGTGGGAATACCCGCGCTGCGTAACTCGGCAATCGTACGCAACCGTGCGGCAGGACTGGCCGTGCGCGGTTCGAGCCTGGTTTTTAGGTCATTACTGAGCGTGGTGACGCTGACATTGACATGCACCAGACCCTGCGCGGCAAACTCACGCAGCAGATCCAGGTCGCGCAGAATTAACTTACTTTTAGTCACGATACTGACCGGGTGGCGATACTCGAGCAGGGTCTCGAGAATTTCACGGGTGACCCGCTGGCTTCTTTCCAGCGGCTGGTAAGGATCTGTGTTGGTACCCATGGCCAATACGCTGCATCGATAAGCGGGTCTGGCGAGTTCGACTCGCAGGTGCGCGCGGGGATCACTTTTGCGGAATATCCGGGTTTCAAAATCCAATCCAGGCGACAGATCCAGGTAGGCATGGGTCGGGCGGGCAAAACAGTAAATGCAACCATGCTCACAACCCTTGTAAGGGTTGATAGATTGATCAAAGGGAATGTCAGGAGACTTGTTTTTGGTGATCAGTGTCCGGGTTCGATCCAGATAAAGGCGAGTCTGTACCTGGGGTTGTTCAGCGTCCGCACCTGCAGCGGATTGTTGGCGGACATCGCAACCCTGGCTGCTGGCAGAGGTCGACCAGCCATCGTCAAAGGCTTCTGTCCTCAATTTAAGGAAGCGGCTGGGTGTGTTGCTGACGCTGCCACGACCTTTGATCACCTTTGTGATCTCCTTTGCGATCACCTCTGCCATCACCTCTGTCCGGACTGCTCTGGTCTGTTCCGATTCCGCGTTCGCGTCTTGCCGATTGCTCGCCTCACCGTCCATTGCGCGTCTCTGCATAGGGGGTCGACCTTTATACTGTATGTATATACAGCTTTCAATATAGATGGGGCAGAAACTTTTGCGAATGCGCGCTAGACTACGCCTCGAACACTAAGTACTGTCAGCGCTGCAAAAACAAAAACAATGACGGAAAAACGCCATTAACAAACGATCGAAGAGACTCTGGGGGTCTTTGCGCGTTTGCATCTGCCTGCTGGCTGCGACCACGATGGCAGGATGCGCGAGCATGCTCGAAAAAGAGGACATGACCGCTCTTGAAGCGGATGTTGACGCCCTCAAAACAACTGTCAGCGATGAGCTGCAGTCACAGACTGCGTCGCTGGCTGCCATGCACACCGATCTCGACATCGCCGTCGCCCTGGTGGAAAGCGCCCATGCCCAGCAGACGGCTGAATTGAAAGCGCAACTCGCGACCCTGCAAACCGAATTGACCCGAGACATTCAGAAATGCCAGACGCCCATTGTGCCGAAGCAGAACTGCAGCAATCAGACAGTGTTGATGAAGGAAGACCGCATGGTGGTCGGCGAGCTGGAGCGGGTCCGCATCGAACCGCCGGGCTTTACCGCATCAGCGCGCATTGATACCGGTGCGCAGAGCAGTTCCATTCATGCAGAGAATGTCACCCCATTCGAACGTGATGGCGAGGACTGGGTGCGGTTCGATCTGATCGACAAAGACACCAATGTTTCCATCGAACTGCCGGTTGAACGCTATGTGCGCGTCATCCAGCAGTCAGACAAAGAAGGCACCCGCCGGCCTGTGGTGCGCATGCGCATCATGTTGGGCAACGTCAAAGACTCTTTTGATTTCACCTTGGCTGACCGCTCGCATCTGGAGCAGAACATGATTCTGGGACGCAACTTTCTGACCGACATCGCCATCGTTGATGTGGGTCGCCAGTACGTCCAGAAACCGCCGCAACCGTAAGCCACCAGCATGTCAAATCGAGTGCCCTTCCTGTTCCTAGTGTTTGCCCTGATGGCCCTTGGCGTGGGTGCTGCAGCCTATCGGCAATATACCTACGACGTACCCTGGCTGCCGCAGACCGAAGCGCAGATCTGGCAGGTAGAAGCGCGTGTGGAACTCACCACCACCGGCGGCCCGAGCCAGGTTTTTCTGACCCTGCCGCCGATACAGGACGGCCTGGAACTTATCAACGAAGCAGCCGCTTCGTCCGGCTGGGGCTTCGCCATTGAAAGCGGCCTGCAGCGACGGGCCCACTGGACAATCCGCGCGGCGGAAGGCACCCAGGTGCTGTTTTATAAACTGGACTTTGTCAAAGGTGACTCCAGCGCAGACGCACTGCCACCCGCTGAAGATCCGCAAACCGTGCTGTGGGATGAACCCTACGCCACCGCCGTCAATCATCTGCTCAACAGCGTGGTACCGGTCACTGCAGATGCGCATTCGTTGACCGTGCAGCTGATTCAGCGTCTGCAACAATCCGATCAGAATCTCAATCTGCTGCTGGACCGATTTGAACGTGCGGAACTGCTGGCCAACATGCTGCTGACCGCCGGACACCATGCGCGCACGGTGCAGGTACTGCCGCTGGAAGATGGCCGCCGGCGCCAGTCACTGACGGAATATATTCAGGTTTTCGATGGCGAAAACTGGCGCTTGTACAACCCCGAGGTAGGACCGGTTACCAGCAGCGAAGAACTGCTGTTATGGCAGACCGGTGCACCCAGCGTACTCGAGGTGCAGGGTGGCACAAGCAGCCGGGTGACCTTTTCGATCTCTTCCCAGGCCCGTTCGGGGCTGATCATTGCCAAAGAAAAGGCCGGTGACTTAGCCCTCTCGTTGTACAACCTGCCCATCGCTGAGCAGGGCATGTTCAAACTCATCATGCTGCTGCCGGTAGGCGCGCTGGTGGTTGTCCTGCTGCGCGTCTTTATCGGCGTGCGCACCTCCGGGACGTTCATGCCGGTATTGATCGCCCTGGCCTTTCTGCAGACTGAACTGCTGCCGGGCCTGGCCAGCTTTATCCTGGTGGTGGCCATGGGGCTCTTCATCCGCTCCTATTTATCGACCCTGAATCTGTTGCTGGTGGCACGAATTGCCACCCTGGTGGTGATTGTAATCGCCATCATCAGTGTGTTCAGCGTGTTGAGTTACCGCCTGGGTCTGATCCAGGGTCTGACCATCACGTTCTTCCCGATGATCATTCTGGCGTGGACCATCGAACGGATGTCCATCATCTGGGAAGAAGAAGGCGCCAAGGAGGTCTTCATTCAGGGCGGCGGCAGCCTAGCCGTCGCAGTAATCGCCTTCCTGCTGATGGATCTTTCCATTACCCGCCATCTGGCCTTTAACTTTCCCGAACTGCACCTGGCGGTACTGGGCTTTATTCTGCTGGCGGGTCGCTACACCGGCTATCGCCTGCTCGAACTCAAACGTTTCACCGCGTTCAAGGCATGAACTGGATCTCACCGCTGCGCCTGCGCAAGCTCGGTATTCTGGGTATGAACCGGCGCAACGTCGAGTTCATCTCGCCCTACAATCAACGCCGTCATTTTCCGCTGGTGGACGATAAGCTGCTGACCAAAAAGCTGGCGGAAGAACACGGCATCGCAGTACCTAAACTGATCGACGTGGTCGAGACTCAGTACGGCATTCAAAGCATCGGTGAGAAGCTCGACAAGCTGACTGCATTCGTTGCCAAGCCTGCCAATGGCAGCGGGGGTAAAGGCATACTGGTGATTAAAGACCGGGTTGAAGGACGTTTCCTCAAGGCCAGTGGGGCGCTGATCACGCTGGAAGATGTGCAACGTCATCTGACTAATACCATCAGCGGCCTGCACTCACTGGGCGGTCGCCCGGATGTCGCCTTCCTGGAAGAACTGGTGACGGTAGATGAACGCTTTACCCGCATCAGTTTTGAAGGTGTACCGGACATACGGCTGATCGTATTCAAAGGCGTGCCGGTCATGGGCATGCTCAGGCTTGCCACCAAGTCTTCGGACGGCAAGGCTAATCTGCACCAGGGTGCCATCGGCGTGGGCCTGGATATCGGTACGGGTGCCGCTGTGCGGGCTGTACAGCGCGAGAAGCTGGTACTGCAACATCCGGATACCGGTGCATTGCTGAACGAGATCCAGATTCCCGAATGGGACAACCTGCTGGCACTGGCGGCGGAATGTTACGACGCCACGCATCTCGGTTATCTGGGTTGTGATATCGTGCTTGATCAGACCCATGGACCGCTGATCCTGGAACTGAATGCACGTCCCGGGCTGAGCATCCAGATCGCCAATAACCGCGGCATGCTGCCCCGACTCAGGCATCTGCGCGCAGTCAACACGCGCAAGATGTCCGTCATTGATCGGGTAGCTTATGCCAAAGAAGAAATCGCAGCGCTGTAACAACCATTGCAACTTGAGAGAGAAACAAGATGATCGTCGTTAACGCCATAATCGAATCCACCGCCGACAACATCGCCGCCATGAAGGATGCCATTGCCGCAATGGAAACGGCCAGCCGCGCTGAAGACGGGTGCTACGATTACACCTTCAGTGTCGAGCTGAACAATCCAGACGTCATCCGCATTACGGAAAAGTGGGAAAACATGGAGGCGCTGGGGGCACACTTCGGTATGCCGCATATGGCCGACTTCCAGGCAGCGATGGCCGCGCATCCACCCAAGAGTGTGTCTGCTACGTTCTACGAAGCCACCGAAGTCACACCACCGGGTCGTTGATCGCCCCGACTGAGGCCCCCAACTGAGATCTATGCGTCGGACTGGTCCGTATCCCGCGTCGCGCGTTTGCGCGTGCGCCACATCCACCACAGCGAAACAAGAAACAACACCGGCAGCACATAGATGGACTTCACAATCCAACCCGCGGATTGACTGCCCCCATAGTACTGCTCGATCAGAAAAAAGCCCACCAGCAGGTCGATACACAACAACAGTACGGTGAGCTGAATGAGAGTGGACACATTGCGCATCATTTTCACGCGCACATTGCCGGCAATCACCAGCAGGATGCCCAGGTAGACGGCAAACACGCCGGCATGGATCAGGTTACTGCTTTCAATCATCGGTCAGACTCAGCCACATTTCCAGATTGGCGCGCTGGTAGCGGTCGTCACTGACGCGCTCCACGGCCTTGAAGCCGTAACGTTGATACAGACCCAGCGCCGGGGCCAGTACATCGTTAGTCTGCAGCATGATTTCCCGGGCGCCGCGCTGGCGGGCAAATTCGATACAGGCATCCATCAGCAGGCGGCTGAACCCCAGCCCCTGCTGGTCGGGTCGTACCGCCATTTTGGCCAGCTCATACACGCGCGCATGTTCGATCCCCGCAGAGTCCCCATAGGGAACCATGGCAACGGTACCGACCGGATCATCATCCTTGAGGACAAAGAATATTTCGCCACCCCGGGCATAGGTTTCAGGATGATCCAGTGCTTTGCGGTCGGTGTCTTCGACCGCAAAGTACTGCTTGATCCACTGGTAGTTCAGCTCGGCGAAGGCCGGCGCGTATTCAGCCTGATAGGTGACAACACGAACAGTCATTACAACTCATCCAGCAACCATTGCATGATGCGCGGATTTTCTTCCACCGGATAGGTATGGGACAAATCCTCGATCTCGCGATACTCGACGGCCGCACCCGCTGCGGTGAAGGTATCCCTGGCGCTGCGCGCGACATCAACCGGGAACATCCAATCCAACGCTCCGTGCATCAGGTAGATGGGCAGACCTTTGAGCCGTGCCGCATCCACCATTTCCACCAGCATCGGGTGAAACGAGGCGGAACTGGGGGCCAGATGGGTGAACGGCGCATCACTGCGCAGGCCGGACACATAACTGAAGGTGCCACCGTCACTCATACCGGTGAGCAAAATGCGCTGTTCATCTATATTCCAGTGGGTGCTGGCATACTCGACCATGGCGTCCAGGTTTTCCGAATCCACATCCGGCCCCATCAGTGACCAGGTACCTTCTCTGGAGGTCGGGCTGATGACGATGGCACCGCGCGATCGGGCGGTTTTCAGCCAGGTCCAGAGGAAACTGCGGCCATGTCCACTGCCGCCGTGCAGGGCGAGGATCAGCGGAACCTTTTCGTTATCGTAATACTCGGGCACATACATCGAGAACCCGCCCCGCTCATCCGAGCTGTTGGAGGCGTGCATCACCCCGACATGCTCCCGTTGGGCATCTGCCTCCTGAATACGCTTGAGCAGTGCCTCGTCTTCGCGTTGCTCGGGCAGTAGGAAGTAGCGACTGACCGGCGGCAGCATCTGTCCCACCGGATAGATCGCCTCGGTGGCCTTGGTGTTGTAACCCATGGCTCGATAACAGGCCATGGTGGCGTTGGACTGATTCGTCGACCCCAGAAAATCATTGAAACTCTGCATCGCCAGGCTGGCGGACTTTTCTACTGCACTGACAAAGCCGCTCAGATGGTCCGGCCAGTCAGTATCGGAAAACTGTTGCAAGCCTGCCTGCAGGGGTGCCCGATAAGGTTCGATCTGCTCGATCAGGTTGGGGATATGCTGGGGATGCAGGTGGCGCCCGGCGTGACTGAGCACATCAATCGCCGTCAGTAGTGGCGGAATCAGCGCGGTGGTCGCTTCCAGCAGTGGGTCGGTATTTTCATCCATGACCCAACTATACGCGCAGTGTATAGTTTCCATCCAGCCAGTTGAGAGACAGCAGATGGCCGCAGAGACCAGAAACTACGACCGCCAGCGTGAGGATGTGGGCAACGTGCAGTTGCTCGAACATGTCAATGTGACGGTGCCCGATCAGGGCCTGGCGTCCATGTTTTATGTGACCGGCCTCGGCTTCACTCGCGACCCCTATATCGATTTCGGTACGCTGAACATGTGGGTCAATCTGGGCGATCAGCAGTTTCACCTGCCCACCGCACCAGCACAGGTGTTGCGCGGTCATGTGGGTGTGGTGGTGCCCAGTCTGGAAGGTTTACAGTCACGACTGAAGTTTGCCGCGCGTGGTCTCAAGGACAGTCTGTTCGCGTGTAAAGAAGGTGATGATCATATACAACTCACCTGCCCCTATGGCAATCAGATCCGCGCCTACGAACCCAGCAGCTTTCCCGGCATGGACCTGGGTATGCCTTACGTACAACTGGACGTTCCACCGGACACCACCCCAGGCATCGAGCGCTTTTATCAGCAGGTGCTGCAGTGCCCGACCGAGGCCTCGAGCGGTCGGGTGGATGTGTTCATGGGCCACAATCAGACCCTGCGTTTCGTCGAAACTGATACCGAGCTGGCCGCCTACGACGGTCACCACATTGCCATCTACGTGGCCAACTTTTCCGGTCCCCACGCCTGGCTGCAGGAACGCAACCTGATCAGCGAGGAATCCGATCAGTATCAGTACCGCTTTCAGGCCCTGGTTGATCCAGAGGGCGATCCAGCTGAGGTATTGTACGAGCTGGAGCACGAAGTACGTGCCTTGAGCCACGCCATGTACCGACGCCCACTGGCCAATCGTAATCCGGAAATCAATTTCTTCACTTACCGTAAGGGTGCCGACCAGTTCAGTCCGGCAGCACGTTCATGACAGAAGCCATAAACTATTTCACCGCCGACAACGAGCCGTATTATCTGCCGCTGGCAGACGAAGTTGAGATCTTCCGTGCGGCCTATGCAGCCCGTCTGCCGGTACTACTGAAAGGGCCCACCGGTTGCGGCAAAACCCGTTTTGTCGAGCACATGACCTGGCGCCTGTATCGGGAGACCGCCAATCCATTGGAGGTACCCCTGGTCACCGTCTCCTGCCATGAAGACCTGACTGCCACCGACATGGTGGGACGCTATCTGCTGAAAGGCGATGAAACGGTGTGGACCGATGGGCCATTGACCCGCGCGGTACGCACCGGTGCCATCTGCTACATGGACGAGATTGTTGAGGCGCGCAAAGACACCACGGTACTCATCCATTCGCTGACGGACCATCGGCGCATTCTGCCCATCGACAAAACCGGCGAACTGGTCACTGCCCACCCTGAATTTCTGCTGGTGATTTCCTATAACCCGGGCTATCAGAGTGTGCTGAAAGATCTGAAGCCTTCCACCCGTCAGCGCTTTGTCAGTCTGGAATTCGACTATCCCGATGTAGAGACTGAAGCCGCCATTATCGCCCACGAGGCAGGTATCGAGCGCGAACCGGCCGAACGCCTGGCGATCATCGGCGAGCGGGTGCGCAACCTCAAACAGCATGGTTTTGAAGAAGGGGTCAGCACACGGCTGCTGATCTATGCGGCCAATCTGATCGGCGCAGGTATCGAGCCCCGCCGTGCGGCGGATGTGGCCATCATCACCGCCATCTCGGACGACCCCACCGTGCAGGGGGCCGTTGCCGATATCGTGGACGTGATTCTTCCCTGAGCGTGCTGGCACTGGCCGATATTGAAGACCAGCTGGCGCTCTTTACCGAGGGCATGGCCGGTCGCTATTTCCATATCAAAGCCTCAGATGAGTTCGCCTCCCATCGACGGCTGGCATTAGGTAGCGACGACACCGGCCAGACCAGCGATACCCTGTTCCTGCCGGAACAGCTCGATGGACCCGATCTGTCCAGCTATCGGGTGCTGGCCATGGAACAGATCGGTCTGCGCGAGTGTGGCACCTTTACCTTCCGCATGAGCGAAGCGCTGCGCCGGGTGAAACTGCTTAAAGAACGATTTCAGACGCCCCGTGGCAGCTCACCGCGCAGCGGCGACTTTCAACTGCTGTTCGGCAGCTTCGGCCAACCGGGTCTGGCTGCGGATCTGTTTAACCTGTTTGAAAAAGCCCGTGTGCTTGGCTATCTGGCCCGCACCTACCCGGGATTGAATAAACACATGGACCGTTACCACGCGCACCTCTTAACCCTGGCGCCGTCGGCCACGGATGCATTCGTCACCGGCCGGCGGTATCTGTGGGGCGAAGACAATGGTGCCTGGGTAGGCCTGACCCTGTGGCTGGAGCTCCTTAAGGAGCCGGACAGAACAGTCTACGACAGCGTGCAGGCGCTGAGCGAACTCTATGACGAGATCGAGGCGAGTTATGTGTTCACGGAACAATCGCTGTATGCCCAGCAGGATGAGTCTCTACCGGACTGGCTGAATCGCGAACAGCGCATCGAAGAGTGGGAAGAGCAGGTCGAGCAGCTGTCCATGGCCATGGCAGTGGAAATGCTGCAGGCCGAAGAACTGGAAGCAGAACGCGGCGAAGCCGGTGACGCCACGGTGCGCGATGCGGAGGTGGACATCAAAGCCATCGAAGAAGAGCGCGACACCATGAAGCGCCGCATCGACATGGAAAAGTCTTCCGTGCGGCACGCCATGGGTCAGGACCGCTCCAATGCACGCAGCTTTCGTTACGATGAATGGAACTACCTGGAACGTCGCTATCTGAATCACTGGTGCCGCGTGTTTGAAGAGCCGCTGGCAGGTGGCGATGAAGACATTCTGGAACTGAAGCAGGTAATCCAGAACTATCAGCCCCGGGTGCAAAAGCAACTGGAACAGATCCGTCCCACTGGCCTGCAACGTGTCACCCGGGTGCAGGACGGCGACGAACTGGACCTGAACGCCATCATCGAAGCCCGACAGGACATCCGCGCCGGACACACCCCCAGCGAACGCTTTTATTCACGCAAGGAACGCATGCACCGCGACGTGTGCGCTCTGTTTCTGGTGGATCTTTCCGCCTCTACGGACGATCCCATCGAACCGCCGGAGCCGGTGGACTGGACCGACTATGAAGAGGACGGCTTCCCCAACCTGCGCGACCCCTGGGATACCTCGGTGGAAGAAGCAGACGACGATGAACCCAAACGCAAGATCATCGATGTGCAGCGCGAAGCGATGGTGGTGATGGCCGCAGCGTTGGACGCGCTGGGCGACGCCTATGGCATCTATGGCTTCTCCGGCTACGGCAAAGACTGTGTGGAAGTGTTTGTCGCCAAGGAAGTCGATCAGTCGTTTTCTCAGCAGACGTTAAAATCCATCGCAGCGATGAAGCCCAAACGCTCTACCCGCATGGGCCCCGCCATACGCCACTCCACCCACAAACTGATGCAATCCGGCCACGCGATGAAAGTGCTGATCGTTATCAGCGACGGCTTTCCCCAGGATTCAGACTACGGCCCGGATCGGGGCAATCATGAATACGGCGTGGAAGACACCGCCAAGGCTATCCTGGAAGCACAGCAGAAAGGTATCGAAACCTTCTGCATTACTGTGGACCGCTCAGGTCACGACTATCTGAAACGCATGTGTCCTGATGCACGCTATCTGGTGATTGAAGAGATGGAAGACCTGCCTGATCAATTGACCAAAGTCTACGCGGCACTGACCGGCCGTTGAGTGGCCCATCGATTACCCCAACTTTGCGGCAATGCGCTGTGCTGCCTTGATGCCACCACCAATGGCACCGTCGATGAAACCCCGCCAGCCATCGCCGTGATCACCCTGGGCGAAAAACAGGCGTCCCTGGTCAGCCGCTAAATCCGCATGAAAGCGTCGCATCCACCCGGGGGGATAACTCGCCCAGGTGCCTTTGGCATAGGGATCTGCTCGCCAGTCGTAGGCGAAACTCTGCTCTACCTCGATGCCTGGCAGGAACGGACTCAGCGCCGCTTGCACCGCCTGAGCATCATTGCAGTCAAAATCATGCTGACCGGTGCCGAAACCAACCAGCACGGTATGGTCCTGCGCTTCCTTATAGGTAAACGTGTTGATGAGCGGGTGACTGGTATCTGCCAGCATCGAAACCCTGCCCAGCCGACCCCTGGCGCGAATAAACACTTTCGCGCCAACACCGGATATCCGCTCCTGTGCCGCCTGCATACGCCCGGCATTGAGCGGCGGCTGGTATTCGATATCAGCCACCACATTGTTCGGCAATGCCATCACCACAGCACGCGCAGTAAACGTTCTGCCCTGCTGTGTGCTGACCTCCACGCTCTCCTTACCCTGCGTTACGCGCTGCACCACACTGGATAAGTGCACGTCAGGCTGACCTTCCGCCAGGATCGCATTCAGCAGCGCGTCGGTGCCGTCGGCCAGCTGATAGCGGCCAGCCGCGTCCATCCACAACCCCATATCGCCATAGCCCGCCAGGGCAGTCCAACGCAGCGCTTCCAGATAGGAAATGGAATCCGTCGAATTGTGCGCAATCGCACCGATAAACGAATCCATCACAGTGCGCTGCAGCGGTGTCAATTCGACCCGTGCCAGATGGCTCGCCGCGGTGATGGTATCTGCCTTGAGCACTTCATCCCAGCTCGCACGGACGTCGTAAGGCAGCGGCAGAATGGTGCGGGCTTCCGCCATGAACAAGCTGAAGCCCTGCGCAACCTCGGCAATACTCTGTTCGTCCAGCGCAATGACTTTACCTTCCACAGCCAGCAACATGCGCTCCGGCACAGCACCAGGCGTTTCTATCACGTCGAGACCGTAGCGTTCCTTTTCTGCCCAGACAAAGGGTTGCGACCAATGAATCCAGGTACCACCCAATTCCACCTTGTGCCCGGCAAACTCCGCTGTACGGGTTCTGCCACCCAGGCGGTCCTGAGCTTCCAGCAGCAGGGTCTGATAACCACGCTGACGACATTCCCGCGCCGCCGTCACACCGGCAAATCCCCCACCTGCAACGATCACATCGTAGTCTGTTTTCGTGCTCCGGGTCTGACTGCTGCCCGCGCTGTAGACGGTTGGCATGGCACCCGCGGTGATCAGGCCGAGCCCGGCACCTTTGACGAATCTGCGTCTGGTTGAATTCTGTAGTTTGTTGTCATGTGCCATGGTTCGCCGGCCCCCGCCTCATGCTGGTATCGTCCGATCCATCATACGGATCGAGTTCCAGCCCGCTTGACCACAGGCGTCAACCTGTTTGGCAGCAGACGACAATTGCTGCGGCCTGGCGTTTCAGGAATTGCCGTTGCCGCCCGCATCCCTGAACTGCTGTGGGCTGCAACCTGTCCAGCGGCGGAAGGCTCGCGAGAACGCACTCGATTCACTGTAACCCAGCATCGGTGCTATTTCGGTAAAACTCAGATTGCTGTAGCTGACATACTCGATGCCGGTCGCTCGTCGGACTTCCTCCAGCAGTTCCGAAAATACCGCACCGACGGCAGCCAGGCGCCGTTGCAAAGTCCGTTCCCCCATGCCCAGGCTATGCGCCACCGCACCAATTTCGGCACCACCGTCGCTCAACGAAATACTGATGAAGTGGCGTACTTCGGCCAACAGATCGTTTTCACTCTCACGCGCCTTGATACGCTGGGCCAGGTAAAACTCCAGTGCCATAAGCAGACTCGGGTCGGCGCGCGGGTTCTTCACTGCCAGTACGGACTTAGGGTAGTGCAGCCGATTGGCGCGACGGTTGAACGACAAACGACAGCCAAAAAAAGTTTCCAGTTGCCCGGCATAAAGCGGACGAGCGTGGGTAAACTCCACAGCCAGCGGGCTATCCAGCTGCTGGTCACTGAGCACTGCGACTACGTTTTTCAGATAGCTCATCGCCATCTCCACATCCTGAATGTGCAGACCCTGGTATAGCTGAGTATGTTCGTAGCTGAGCAGTGCTACATCCAGCCCGGCATGCACGCGCATGATGTTGCCGTGGGCGAGGACAAAAAAATATCGGGCGATCAGATCGAGGCCATGACCCACTGTGGGTGCGGCCTGCACCGCGTGTCCCAGCGCGCCGATGTCAGTCAGCGCCAGACGGCTGCCCACCTTGAAACCGATGTCCGGGCAGCCCTGCGCAGCCACATGGTCCAGCAGCGCAAAGTAGTTCTCCAGGCTGTATTCGTAATCCGTTCGACGAAAGAGCTCGCGGGACAATCCCAGGGCATCTGCAGACGCACCCATTTCCGGCTCGAAACCGGCAAACATGCGCTCAGAAAAAATGCTCGCCAAATCGACTCTCCAGCAGAAGCAAAGATCATAACAGCAGGATTGTCTGTCAATTCAAGCCGCTGGCGCAGGAATTGGCTTAAAAATGAAACTAGTACTTCATGCCTGGACATGTGCGCGTTATCATGCGCGCGTTAAATCAATGCTACGTTGATGAATTCAGCTCTTCGCAAATCTGCACAAAACCCATCCACGGACTGGTTTCTTATCAGTGGCGATTTGAGTGTGCGACTCAATCGGCCTGTTACCCTGGGCGTGGATGCAAATGGAATTATCCAGCTTAACGCCAAAGACGCAGGTGTCCGCTGGCTGACCCTGGGTGTTGCGCCATCCGGCGACGGTATTGTCATTGTCTGGCAGGACTCAGCGATCGAACTGCGCAGCAACGGGACCAGCCTCGACCCTGACACGCTGTTCGAACCAGGTACCCTCATTCAGTTACCCAACAACGATGTCTATCTGGGCCGGTCGCTGTTGCGCGGTAAAAGCCTGCGTACCATCGAAGTGATCAGAACCAGGCAGCGCAAAGCGCGGCCTGAGGCCTCGCAGCCTGCTAAAACAGCCCTGGAAGCACCGATTGGACCGGTACCTGAAGCGCCGGCCAAAGCGCAGCGCGAAGCGCCAAGCGTACCCGTGCGTGTAGCGGCCATCCGTGCAGCCAGAGTAAAACCACACAGTCAAACGCCTGAGCGTAGATGGGGCCTGGGACTGGCAGCCGTGGTTCTGGTGGGTGCAGGGGTTGTCGGCTGGCAACAGCGCGATCTGCTATCGGCTGGCCTGTCAGCTGCAGATCAGCGTTTGACCACGGCGCAGTCCATGACAACGGACCCTTCTTCAACACCGGCACAAGTCTGGATGCCGGCTCAACCGGACGTGGAAGGACCACCTGAGCAACCCGCTCTGGATCCCGAGGCGGCGGTTGCCAGCACTCCGCAAGCAGCAGATTCCACCACTGAAAAACTGACAACAGCCCAGACGACGCCTGCACCTCAGGCTGAGGCTGAGGCTGAAATTACACCGCAAACTGAAACCGTGGCCCAGGCCCCCACGACCAGCGCGATGCTTACCCAAGCCGAGCCGGAACCCCCAACCAGCGCACTGCTCACCCAGGCCGAGCAGCTGTTCGCCCAGGGCTACTACACCTGGCCAGAACCCAATGCTGCAACCCTGATCGACCAGATTCTGGGCAGGGACCCTGAGCATGGCGGCGCCCTGGAACTGCGCGACCGCATGGCGACACTATTGCTGGACGAAGCGCGAGCGGCTTATGACGAAGGCTTCCCGGGGGCCGCGCGCGATCAGGTTAAAGCAGTGCTGGCCTTTCATCGCAACCACGGCCCGGCGGTAGAATTGCTGATCGCCTGGGATGAAGCCCGCCTGGCAAGACGCATCGCCAGCAGAAGCTGATCTCTCCACAACTTTTCCAGCGCGCATAAAAAAACCCCGGCAAGCCGGGGTTTCTTAATGCTTATCGCGTTCTATCAGTCGTCGCCGAAGGCACCGAACAGATACAGCAGCGACGTGAACAGGTTGTAGATGGACATGTACAGCGTCACCGTGGCGCGAATGTAGTTGGTTTCACCACCATGAATGATGGCGCTGGTCTGCCACAGAATGGTGGCACACATCAGCAGTACCACACCCGCTGAGATGGCCGCGTAGAACGCGCTGAAATCAAAGATGAGGCTCAACACAGCCACACCCAGCAGCGTCATCCAGCCGATGTGCACAAAGCTGGTCATGAAGCTGAAGTCTTTCTTCGAGATCAGCACCATAGCGCTCAGGCCGGTAAAGGCAACCGCTGTGGTACTCAGCGCCATGGTCACGATCTGACCACCATTGTTCAGCGACAGGTAGGCGTTAAGTATCGGACCCAGGATGTAACCTAGGAAACCGGTGAACAGAAAGGCCATGGGCAGGCCCATCGCGCTGTCTGCGGTCTTGTGCACCAGGAAACTCAGCAGCAGAATGCCACCCAGGGCCACTATACCGCCCGGATAGGGTGCATTCATCGCCATTGAGAAAAAGGCAACCACCGCGCTGAAGGCAATGGTCATACCCAACAGCAGGTAAGTATTCTTTAGAACCTTACTGGTTTCGAGCTCCGACAGTCCCGCGACCGACGCTCGAGACATGGTTCTATCTGTAACTCTGTCTGCAGCTCTATCGTCCATTTCGTTAATCCACTTCTGTTGATTGTTCCGATTGTTAATATTGGGCCATCATGGTCGAATTGCAAGCCCATCTCAGCGAGTTGTGCAGGCTGTCTATCACGAAATCAGATAAACATTGGCCACCTGTCAGGCCCAATTGGTCAAATTGTTTGACAATCCCGGCTCGGCGGGAAAAACCCGCAATCCCCACTGAAACCATAGTCACCCCAGCCTGGACATTCAGTGTCAGCACCGATCTTTAAAGCCGATCGCGCCGAAGCCATTGCCGAAGTCGCGCTGGTACTCACCGCCATGGGTATCCCCCATGAAGTGCATGACGTGGATGAAGCCGGTGCCTGGACCCTGAGCGTACCTGCGGAGCACGAAGTAGAGGCTTACAACCAGCTCAAACTGTACTGGCGTGAGAATCGCCCAACCAACGAAAAACCGGTGCAGGCCACCATGGTGGACAGCGGCTGGCCCGGTGTCGTGGGCTATCTGCTGATCATCTGGGCGTTGCCCTTCTGGCAGGCCAACAGCGCATTGGATCTGGCGGGGCTGGGTAACCTGCACGCGGGGTCGTTCATGCAGGGTGAAATTTGGCGGGCCGTTACCGCGCTCACCCTGCACGCGGATCTGGGTCATATCATGGCCAACAGCCTGTTCGGCATCGTCTTTGGCCTGTTTGTCGGGCGTTATCTGGGCTCAGGCTTTGGCTGGCTGCTGGTGCTGTTGTGCGGCATCAGCGCCAACATGCTGAACGGGCTGGTGCAACCCGACGCTTTTCGCGCGCTGGGCGCGTCCACCGCCACCTTCGCAGCTCTCGGCCTGGTCCCCGCGTTCGGCTGGCGACGCGGTTTTTTTCGCGGCCAGGGGGCCAAGCGCGGTTTCGCCCCGATCTTCGGCGCCATCGCAATTCTGGCCTTTACCGGCTTCGGTGGCGAGCGCATCGATGTGCTCGGACATCTGTTCGGCTTTATCGCCGGCATCCTGGCAGGGCTGGCGGTAGCGCATGTCAAAGTGCAGAGCCGTACCGCGGCAGATCAATGGCGCGCGGGGCTGGTAGCCGTGGGCATTGTCGCGGCTGCCTGGTTATTCGCGATCCAGTAACACGTCCACTACCTGGTCGGGTACTTCCAGCGGCAGCATATGTCCCGCATCCAGCTGCAGAAAGCGGTTGTGAGGAAAGAGCGTCGTCACACCACGGAAGAAGTCTGCTTCGAAAAAGCCACGTCGGGCATGGACCAGCGTCACCGGCACCGTCACCCGCGGCGCATAGTCCAGCACCCCCAGATCGCCGGTGGTCTGAAAAATATGTGCTTCTACCTGGGGGCTGCATTTCAGCTGCACCTCGCCACTGGCCAGCTCGCGCATGCCTTCCTCCACATACAGATCAAAGGCGGCATCCTGCCAGGGCGCAAACAGTGGTTTGTCACGCCAGGCTGCATGGGCGGTCTTGCGATCCGGCCATACATCACGTCGTTTCAAGGTCTGTTCCACCAGCCCCGCACGCTCGCTGTTGGTCGGGCCGACCTCCATGGACAGCGCGGCCAGCACATCCGCCCTGGAGTGAATGGGTGGATCCAGCATGGTGACCCTGGCAAACAGACCCGGGTGATCAGCGGCTGCCGAAGCGGTGACAATGCCGCCAAAGCTGCTGCCAATGCCGTGCGCAATCTGACCCTGGCCAAAGGTCTGGCACAACTGTCGAGCAACTTCCGCAACATCATTGGCGAAATACAGCCAGTCATAGTCGTCCGGCACCTTAAGCTGCGCCGAATCGCCATGCCCGCGGGCGTCCATGGCAAACACGCGGTAATGGTCGGTCAATTGAACCGCCACCTGGGCCCACATGGCGGCGCACATGCCATTGGCATGGTGCAGCAGGGCTAACGGGCCCTGCCCACCAAAATCCCAACCGTTGAGCGTGATGGTTCTGGAGGGTTGTGCGGCGTCCGCCACCTGCCAGCTCACGCGACTGGCAACATCATTAATCTTCATGGTGAACAGTTAACCATAAATGCCAGAGCCTGTTCAGCCCGCAGTCAGGCGGGTCGGAGATACTGTATACAGCCCGATAACATGCCTTGTTGGCCGCTGGCAGGTGGATTCTGATGTTCACCTTGCGTTCAGGTTAGGCAGGTATGATGCAAATTAGGGATAGAGGGCATTGCAGTAGACGCCACTAACAGATGGGGAATCATCATGCGTACTCAAATCGCGACAATCTTAGCCTTGGTAATGGTGCTGGCAGGTCTGGCACCACGGGCTGCGGCTGAGGAGCTGATCGTCGAGCCCGTAACCGAGTTAAGTCACGACGAGCTGGTCAAACTGGCTGGGCCGGTCGCCCTGTATCCAGATGACCTGCTGGCCATTGTGTTGCCCGCATCTACTTATCCTCTGCAGGTGGTCGCCGCTGCCCGTTACCGTGACGGCGCCGACGGCAGTGACGCGGAGCCGGATCCCGACTGGGACGAATCTATCGTCGCCCTGCTGAACTACCCTGAGGCGCTGGAACTGCTGAATGAAGACATCGATTGGACCTGGGAACTGGGTCAGGCCGTAGTTACGCAGGAAGAGGCGTTGATGGATGCCGTCCAGGACGTCCGTAAGCAGGCCTATGCCGCAGGTAACATCGACAGCGACGATAAGCAGACCGTTACCGTGAAAGACGAAGTGGTGGTCATCGAACCGGCTGAAGAAGATGTGATCTACGTGCCCTACTACGAGCCTGCCGAGGTTGTGGTCTATCAGCCAAGACGCGTTTACTACTACTATCCGCGTGCTTATCCGGTGTACTACTACCCGTATGCCTCACATCACTACTTCTACGACCATGGTTTCTGGGGTTTGAGCTCGGTCTTCAGCCTGAACTGGGGCGCGCATCATCTGTTTCACTACACCCACAGCCATCGTCACCATCGATACTATGGCCGTCACTATAATGACCGTCACTTTTACCGCACCAGACATTATCGCTCACCGCGCTATCACCAGCGACGCTGGTCCACCGCCGAGCGTCGCCATCACCTGAACGGGCACTGGCGTCCCAATCGACATTTCGGCCATCGCCCGCTGCACCGTGTCGATCGCAATCACTTTGCGCGCAAGCAGGACCGCAAGGCACGCCGTCATATAGAGCGCCGTGGCCGCCACCATTACGACGATCTGAGCGCGCGTCGCGTCGACCGACACGCAAGCCGGGAACGCCGCGCACGCATCAATCGTGAGCAACGGGTTGACGACCGTCGACGCGCAGTACGCGAAGGTCGTCAGCGTGGCGAACAGAAGAGTCTGCGCCGACAGCAACAGATCACCGAGCAGAACCGTCGCACCGCCAGGGCGATCCGCGAGGGCCGTCGGGAACTGGGTGCTGAACGCGGTATCGATCAACGGCGTGGCGCTCAGCGACCCGCTCGCGAGGCCGATCGCAACCGGGCAGGACAGCGAACACAGCGAGAAAACCGCGCGCAACGCGAGCAGCGGATTGCACGTCGGGACTCGGCACAACGACCAGCACGTGCTGCGCGTCAGGAACGGGCACAGCGACCCGAGCGCGTACAACGCCGGCAACAGGTCGAGCAACCCGAGCGAGCTCAGCGCCAACAACGAGCTCAGCGACCTGAACGACGCGAAATCGCCCAGGGCCGCAGCGGCCAGGCGCGGGAAACCCGCCGGGCGCCGCGTCGAGAAGCACGTCAGGCCCCAAGCCGCGAAGCACGTCAGACACCGCCTCGACAACAGACTCGTCAGGCACAGCCGCGACAACGGGTGGAACGCGACGCACCTCGTCGCGAAGCGCGTCAGCGCAACGCACGGGTGGAACGCTCACAACGCGCGTCCATGGCACCACGGGCACGCGCTGAAGCGCGCTCGTCAATGCGTGCCCAGCGTCAGAGCGCTGGCCCACGCCATAACAATCGTCGGGCCCAGGTGCGCTAGCTTCGCTGGCGCCAGGGCAGGTGCGTTAGCAGAGCTAACGCCAGCGCAGGTGCGCTAGCAAGGCTAGCGCCGAGGCAGGTGCGCTAGCTCTGCTAAGTCGACGTTTGCGCGATGCCGCTGGTCTCCAGTGGCGTGCGCTCCAGCAACCAGACAAACAACACCATGGCGACCCCGGCTATGGGACTCCAGTAGAAAAATGCCACACCGGCCTGGCTCAACCACAGAGTGATGGAAAAGGCGAGTACAACCCCGGCCATCACCGTGGCAAAGCGGCCAACACCATAGCGGGCCAGCACAATACTGCCGAAGATCGCACCATACACATAGTTCGGCAGCTTGAAGGTCAGATCCAGCAACCCCTCGCCCTGGAACGCGGCAAAGAACAGCGCGACCAGCAGAAACACGCCGCCCCAGAAAAACATCAGCAGCCGCGAAACCAACACATAGTGCTGTTCGGTACGATCACTCTGTAATCGCGCATAGATGTGCGTGACACTCAGATCAGCCGCTTCGGTCAGGGCGGAATCCAGGGTTGAGATCGCTGCGGCAAAAATGGCCGCAATAAACAGACCCGACAGCCCAAGTGGTATTTCGGTCAGCACGAAGTAAGGAAAAATGCGATCACCAGAGATCTCGAGCTGTGCCGCAAGTGACGCAGGTATGCCGTGTTCAGCATAGAACACCGCCAGCGCCAGACCCACGCCCAGAATGATGATATGCACGACATAGAACAGCGCGGCCCAGTTATAGGCGCGCTGAGCATCACCCACACTGCGACAGGCCTTAACCCGTTGCCAGGTGCCCTGGGTGGAGCCGGTAGCGATATTGAGGGCAATACCACCAATCACTCCCGCCCAGATGGTGTAGCGCTTTTCCGGCTCAGTAGAAAAATCAAACAATACCCACTTGGCTTCGCGATCCAGCCACGCCACCGCTTCTGCCAGCGGCATCTGCACATTGAAAAATACGAACACCAGCACGAACAGCGCACCCAGGGTGAACAGCACAAACAGCAGAAAGTCAGTCCAGATCACGGTTTTTATACCCGCCAGTGCGCTCCACAGGATGCTGATGGCGACCACAAAGCCGGCGCAGGCCGGCAGCCCCCAACCGGTGATCACATCCAGTACCAGGCTGGCAGTCAGCAGTTTCACCCCGGAGTTGATGATATTGAGCAGCAGACCCAGCCACATGCTGACCTCTCCGGTAGGTCGGTCGATGCGCGCGCCGATGTATTCGTAACTGGAGCGCAGGCCGGTGGACTCATAGTAGGGTCTCGCCAACAGCATACCGACGGCGATCTTGCCCAGCGCCAGACCCAGTATCACCTGAAAGTACTTCAGGTCTCCGCCGGCCGCGAAGACATTGGCGGGTACCGCGACAAAGGTTACGGCGCTCACCAGAGTGGCGATGATCGATGCAGACACCGCCCACCAGGGCAGCGAACCGTCAGCCTGGAAAAGCGCACTGCGGGTGCCAACCCCTCGACTGAGTATGTGCCCCAGCCAGGTAACCAGCAGCATAACGGCCACAATTACCGCCACATCAATGGCTGAGATGGTCGTCTGCATCTTAGTAGGGCTTCAGCAAAACTTTGTCTGACCTACGACAGCGCCCTGCTTCATGAGTCCAGGTGCACGACCCGCGTACCTATGTTGCCGCCGGCCAGCAGATCCACGAATGCCTCAGGCGCGGCCGCCAGGCCGTGTACGTCATCGGTCAGACACTTCATCTGGCCGTTGCTCAACCAGCCATGAATATCGGCACGCGCCTGGTCGTACTGATCGGCAAAATCAAATACCAGAAAGCCACGCATGTTAATTCGCTTGTTTACCAGCAGCCCCGGTATACCCTTTGGGCCGGGCTCCGGGCGGTCGGTGTCGTACTGGGACACCACGCCGCAACAGGCGATACGGCCGGCCACATTGAGTCGGAACAGGGCGGCACCGAGGATGGCACCACCGGTGTTATCAAAATAAACGTCTACGCCGTCGGGGGTTGCCGCTTTCAACGCCTCACGGAAGTCGTCTTCCTTGTAATTCACTGCCGCATCAAAGCCCAGCTCGCTGGTCAACACGTGGCCTTTGCTGTCGCTGCCGCACACGCCCACGACCCGGGTCTGTTTGATTTTTGCGATCTGCCCGACCAGATGACCTACGGAACCTGCCGCGGCAGAAACCATAACGGTTTCGCCGGCCACAGGCTGACCGACAGCGAGCAAACCGAAGTAGGCTGTCAGGCCGTTAACCCCCAGCGGACCCAGATAGTGAACCGGATCATGATCAGCGGGGATCGTGGTGACGTGTTGCGCATCATGTACCGAGTAATCCTGCCAACCCGTTGGTGCGACCACCTGGGTACCCACGGCGATGTCGCACTCACTGGCCACAACTTCACCGACGCCGGTGCCATTCATGACGATGCCGGTGGTGGGGGCACCCGCATAACTGGCACTACCCTGCAGGCCGGCACGGGTACCCGCGGTAATGGCAAAGGCGCGGGTTCTGACCAGCACCTGACCGGGACCCGCTGCTGGCGCAGGCGAGGATTCCAGTCGATAGCGCTCGGCAGTGAGCTTACCCTGGGGCAGCTGATCGATGATGACTTGTTGGTTGTCCATGGTTACTTATCTCGTAGTTGTTTGATGCGTCGGTTAAATACAGTCGTGTGCTCAATGTCGCGCGCTGACCAGCCAGCAGGCAGCGTCCAGCGATATACCCTGTTCGGTGATATAGGGCTCGAGCGCTGCACGGGCGGCGTGCAGTGCCTTTTCACGATCTGCGTCGCTGAGATCCGCCAGTCCGCGTGCCAGCGGCCCTACCTGGGATTGAAACTCGATGACCTCGTCCAGCGTGTCCCCCAGTTTGACCGACCGGGTCAGTCCTTCTATGCCGATGTTGCTGAAACCGGCCTCGGTGAGAATCCCGCTCACCCGCTCCGCATCCGCAAAGGCAAAGGGACCCGGTGCCAGCGGATCCGGCGGCGGTCCCACCTCACTCAGAAAGGGTTGCACGGCACGTCCGACCACCGCCATCCAGGGATTTTCGCGCGGTGCCTGCCAGCAGATGAACAGCATGCGGCCCTTTTCGTTGAGTGCACCATGAATATTGTTAAAGGCGGCTACAGGATCAGCGAAAAACATCACCCCGAACCGCGAAAATATCAGGTCATGATCCGGCGTATAACTCTGGGTGGCCGCATCGGCCTGGGCGAAGGCGACATTATCCACGCGTTGGGCGCGGGTTCTGGCCACCGCCAGCATGGGTGCCGAGATATCGACCCCCCACACTGAGGCACCGCTGGCCGCCAGTTCCAGAGTGGTCGCGCCACAGCCGCAGCCGATATCGATCACCCGTTCGCCCGGTTGGGGTGCAGCAGCGGCGATGGCCGCATCTGACAAAGGCGCCAACATGGCATCCAGTTGCGCCTGGGCCTGCACCCATTGCGCGCCGCCCGTTTCATTCCAATACTCGATCTGTTCAGTGTTATCCATCGGTAATGCCCTGCTCCTTGCGATACCAGTTCAAATAGCTGCCCATATGACGGGCGAATTCCGCTTGTACACTGAGGCGCAACATATGCGCATAGGCACGGGGATATACCTGCCGACCTTGCTCACTGATGCGACTCAAGCCGGCGTCAGCCAGCTGCTCTGTGTAGTGGCCTTCACGTAAAAACTGGGCGAAATCACAGACAAAGGAAATGTCCGCAATGGTCATGGCATCACCACACAGGTGGCTGCTCTGGCTCAGCGCAGACTCGATACCGGCCAGATAAAACTCATACGCTGCCTGCATGCGCCCATGGGTGCTCGCATCCATGTCGTCCATGGCCAAGAGGTACACCTGGGCTTCGCGGGCAAAAACCAGATTGGCATCCAGGAAGCTGTCAATCCTGGAGGCCTGGGCATCATCGCTGCCGTACAACCCGGCGTCGTGCCCCGCCCGGGCCACGGCGCGCAGGATACTGTTGGATTCGAACACCCCCACCGCTCCCTGTTCAGCAAAGGCTGCAGGCACCGTACCAAAGGGATGGGCCTTCAAAAAGGCGTCGGTTTTGTAGATCACGCCGGAGAAGCCGCGTCGACCTACGCGCGCATTGGGATTATCCGACGTGCGCTCAGACTCCTGTAGCAGGCGGGCATCGTAGTCCCACAACCAGTCGCCCAGTTCCCTGGCGTTGGCACCGATCACTTCCACTTCCACACCGGCAAGATCAGCAGCGATCAGAGACTTCCACACCCGCGGATTAGGTAAATAAGAAAAAATTCGCAACATTTGATTCACATCCCCCCGATAGAAGGTTACGTGGCTGCACGACGGGTTCCAAGCAGTATTGCTTGTGCCTCGTCGGGCCCAAGCCCTAAACTTGAGTGCATGCGCTGGTACACAAAAATTCTGCTGGGGTTGCTCGCCTTGTTGCTGGTTGCTCTGGCGGGTTACCTGGCTTATGCACGCTTCATCTACAATCCCGAAGTAGTCGCCAAGTTGCGCGCCGCACCTGACAGCACCTATGCCGGACGCGCCATGTTGCTGCATCTGCCCGATGGTCGCGTGTTACCGGTCAACTACCTGCTTGAAGGCGACACCGTATTTGTGGGAGTCGACGGGCGTTGGTGGCGTCTGTTCGAAGATGGTGGCGCACCGGTTACGCTGGAAATTCGCGGCGAGACAGTGACCGGCCACGCAACGGTGGTATTGGACGATCCGGCCTATACCCGAGATGTATTCAGTCGTCTGCGCCCGACCGCGCCTGCCTGGCTGCCGGACTGGCTGAACGGCAAACTGGTGGTTATTTCGCTCAACCGCCAGCCAGCAGGTCTACCGTCTGCAGATCCTGGCACATGATGATGCTGCGCTCGGCCATGGCCATGAACATATCGTTACCCCGCTCGGTTTCACCGACGATCATGGACGCAATCACCGCCATGTTGAGACCAGCCGGGGCATAGTGCCGGTAGAGCTGCCAGCAGGTTTCTTCATCCAACTGTACGTCGTAGCCGCGCAGGGTTTCCAGGTACGTCGCCAGCAAGGCCTGTTCAAACTCGCGCCGGGTTTCCGGCAGCAGAGACGTGCCTAAAAAGTACGCCACATCCACCAGCGCGCAGCCCAGATTGATAGATTGCCAATCCAGAATCGCCAGCGGATAAGGACCGCCGAAAATCATATTGTCCAGCCGGTAATCGATATGAATCAGTGTCTGCGGCTCCTTATAGTCGGCATAGCTGTCCTGTACCTGCCCGATATCCCGCACCATCTGCTGCTGAGCATCGTCCAGTCTGGCCTGGTAGCGCTGCAGAAATCCGTCCTGAAACATGGTGTACAACGGTGGCCCTGGTTCGTCGCTGTCCTCGGCAGCCGCACTCACTTCCGGGTTGAGCAGGGCGTGCTCGCGCAGCGTTGCATCATCCCAACGGGGGCCATGCAGTTTTGCCAGTTCCACGATGGCCAGTTCGGCGCGTTCCGCACTGCAGCCATCCATCTGTGCGACCTGGATTCCAGGAGCAAGGTCTTCCATGAGAATAATGAAGTCATGGCTGGCCGGATCGAACTCGGTGGCAAAGACACGCGGTGTCTGGATATCAACCGTGGGCGCCAGATCGCGGTAAAAAAAAACTTCGCGGGCATAGTTGTTCAGCGCGACGCCGGTCTGTTTGCTGACAGGGTCGGCCGATGGAAACTTAGCCACCAGTGAGGCGGGAATATCCCCGGAGCCTTGCAGGTCGAGACGGGCATTGTCGCCTACCTGACCGGCACCGATGGATTGCCAGCTGAAATCGGTCACCTCGCCGCGGTAGCCGGCTTGTTGCAGGGCTTCGTTCAGCCAGCGAGGGGTGATCTGTTCTGGATTCGCAATAACAGTCATGTCTGCATCCTACCGTTTTTAGATCTGCGCGTTGGACCGGAATTCAACTTTGTCACACCAGCGCGCCACTACGCTTTGCGTTCGTCAGCGCCTGAATGTGTCCCGGGCCGAAACCACAGCAACCGCCAATGATCGATGCGCCGAGATCGCGCCACTTAAGCGCATAGTCGATGAATTCTTCCGCGCTCATCTCGCCCCGTTCGGCAGCCCTATCACTGTCCAGTGTCCACTCAGGCGGAATGGTCAACAGGTTCGGATATGCTCCGATGGGCATGTCCGTCAGGGTCGCCAGTTCCTGCAGGCCGGCGCTGATGGCGGCCGGACTGGTGCAGTTAAACAACAGCGCCTGCACATCGAATTCAACGAAGGCATCATAGGCGGCAGCTATGCTTTCACCGCTGCGCAGACCCTGACCTGGCGTTTCATCCAGCGTCCAGGCAACCCACAAGGCTTTATCCTCACTCACCGTGCGCACCGCAGATGCGGCATTCACAGATTCTCGGACACAGGACATGGTCTCGCACACAAAGCCGTCTACATAGGGCGCAAGGGTTGCCACCAGCGATTCATAAACTTCCCGCGACGGCTTATCAGCGGGCACCAGATCATAGCGGTAGCTTTCATGCAGCGGCGGGATCGAGCCCCTAACTCTGACCCCAGCCGCAAAGCCATCTGCCACCTCGCGTGCAATCTCACCCGCCAGCTGGGCGTAGTGCAGATATTGGTCTGCCAGACCGGCCTTAGCCAGATAGCTGGGCACGGTACTGTAGGTATTGGTAATGATGGTATCCGCACCGGCTTCGATAAATTCCCGATGTATCTGTGCAACCACTTGCGGCGCGTCCACCAGAGCCTGCGCCGACCACAGACCACCACGGGTCTGCAGCCGCTGGGTCAATTCCTGTCCCATGCCGCCGTCAAGGATCGTCAGTTCTCTCACTCGGTCCCCAAAGCGCTCTCCAACTGTGCAGCATATTCTACCGTAGTGGGTAGATCGAGCGGCGAAACGGTAATAACGGGTACGAAATGTCGCCTGGACAGGCTCATTTGAGATGCTGGACAATGCATTTTTGACTGACGAGGACTGAGTCGTGCCGCTGAACCGCTACGTCACTGAGATGGGTATGGGCGTTGATGTCCATGGTGGCGATTACACCAAGGCCGCGAAACGCGCCGTTTCTGATGCATTGCGGCACTCGAGCCTCAATTTCTTTCGCGTGCTGGACAAACAGGTCTCGGACATGCACATCACGGTGAAGATCGGTGCCCAGCAACCCGACCAGGTCGACATTCACGCGGTGGCTGGCGAAGTGCCCTATGGACACGTCACCGTGCAGCCGGAAGTCGGTGGTCTGGACGTCAGAAGCAGCGACAACAGCGATGTGCTGGTGATGGTCAACGCAGCGATTCTGGTGCACTTTGATGACGCCTGACAAGATAAGCGCGCTTTACATGAGGGTTTGCCGATGACGATCCGAGCACGTCCGCTGCACGTATCGCTACCAGCCAGCGCGCCCCGCCACTGGTATGGCGGGCATGCCTTCGAGAGCCACTTTTTTAACGCCCTGTCCAGTCTGCTGCCGGAGGGTGAGCGTTTTATCATGCAGGCAACGCGCCACTTTGCTGACCGCCTGGTGCACAAGCACCAGCAGGAGGAACTGGCCGGGTTCATTGCGCAGGAGGGCAACCACAGTAAGAACCACGAGCTGCACATTCAGCAGCTGTTGGCCCAGGGGTACAGCGGTCTGACACCCATGAATCGCTTCTTCCGCAGCATCATGCGGACTTATCTGCGCTACACCCCGCGCTACTCACTGGCAGTCGCGGCGGCAGTCGAGCACATCACCACCACATTGGCGCATACGCTCACCTCTGATCCCGGCCGCTGGCTGGCACCGATGTCAGACGAAATGCGCACCTTCTGGCACTGGCACGCTATTGAAGAACTGGAGCACAAGGCCGTCACCTACGATCTGTATACTGCGATCCAGGGTGATTACCCACTGCGTATGCTGGCCAGTCTGCAGGTCCTGGTCGGCTTCAGCGCCGATGTGTTCGTACGCCACTGCTACCTGCTGGCCAAGGATGATGCTCTGTTCGACCTGGGTGAATGGCGACGCGGCACATCATTCCTGTTGGGTAGAGAAGGCCTGCTGCGCAATATGTTCAGCGAATTGCGCCGCTATCTGCGCCGCGATTTCCATCCTGACCAGATAGACGATCAGGCCTTGATCGATCAGTTCGACCGCACCCACGCCCTGTAGACCGCTCAGCACCCCAAGGTTCAGGCCGGCCGGTTTCTGTTCTCTGACCTGCCCGAATTTGACCTAATCCTCTCTGGCACCAACGTCTCTGACCCCAATCTAGACCCCGGTTTACCAGATTTTGGCGCGTTGTTCGGGTGCGAGATACATGCCATCGTCGGCTTTTACGTCAAAGGCGCGGTAGAAGCCCGGCACGTTGGGCAGAATGCCCATCACTCGATATTCAGCCGGTGAGTGGGTGTCTCTGAGCAACAACTCACGCAGATATTGCGGGCGGATCTTAGTACGCCACGCGATGGCATAGGAAATAAAGAAGCGCTGGCGCGGGGTAAATCCGCCCAGCTCCGGACCATCGGCATGACCGGATAATTCAAAGGCCTTGTAGGCCATGAGCAATCCCGCCAGGTCACCGATGTTTTCACCCAGTGTGAGTTTGCCGTCGATCGCCGTATCAGGCAGCGGCTGAAAAGCTGCGAACTGTTTTTCCAGTACTTCGGCACGGCGTCGATACTCTGCCGCGTCTTCCTCGGTCCACCAGTTGCGCAGCAGACCATCGCCATCGAACTTGCGACCCTGGTCGTCGAACCCGTGGCTGAACTCATGCCCGATGATCGAACCGATGGCGCCATAGTTCATGGCCGGATCCCGACCCGAGGCGAACATCGGCAATTGCAGAATCCCTGCGGGAAAGGTAATCGCATTATGGGTCGGCCGATAAAACGCATTCACCATGTGCGGATAGGTCGTCCAGCGACTTCGATCTACCGGTTCGGCGAGAATTTTCAGATTGTAATCACGGGCGAACTCACGGGCCCGGATAAAATTACCCGCCAGATCATCTGGCGCGGTCTTAAGGTCGGAAAAATCACGCCATTCATCTGGATAACCCAGTTTAGGCAGAAATTTTTCCAGCTTAACCAGCGCCTGCTGCTTGGTCGCCGCACCCATCCAGGGCAACGCCTGGATACTTTCGGCAAACGCCTCGCGCAGATTTTCCACCAGCATGGCCACTTCCTGCTTGGCCTGCTGGGAGAAATGAGCACGCACATACAACTGGCCCAGCAGTTCGCCGGCAGTCAAATTGACAAAGCGGACGCCTCGGCGCCAGCGTTCCGCTTGCTCGGTCTGCCCTCTGAGTTCTTTACCCTGAAACTCAAAATTAAGTGTGACGATTTCTTCGGTCAGATAAGGCGCCAGCAGTTTGAGCAGATGGAATTTCAGGTAGGCTCGCCAGGTGGCCAGAGGTGTCGCGTGGATTACCTCGCCCAGATTGGCAAAATAGGTGTCCTGTGCGACGACCAGTTTTTCAGGTTGGGGCGCGCCGTAGCCACGGAACCACACAGCGAGGTCGATGCCAGGCACTGCTGCCTGTGCTTGAGCAAAACTCAATTGATTGGCATAGATTTTCTGCCGATCGCGGTTCTGCAGCCGTGTCCAGTGCAGTTCAGCGAGACGGGTTTCCAGTGCCACAATGCTCGCGGCATGCACGTCTCCCTGGTCCCACCCGACGACGGCAAACATATCGGATATGTGGCCCTGATAGGCATGCCGCGAGGCAATCAGCTTGGCATTGTCGCTGAGGTAATAACTACGGTCCGGCAGACCGAGACCACTCTGGTACAGATAAATCAGCGACCGGGTCGCATCGAAGGCGTCGCCATCGGCAAAGAAATTGATCGGCACGATCATACCCAGTCCAGCCAGTGCGCCGAAGGTAGCGATCAGATCCTCATGATCGGCTATAGCATCGATCTGTTGCACGTAGGGTGTCAGAGGCTGCACCCCTCTGGCCTCGATCTGTTCAGTGGCCATAAAGCTGCCAAACAGATCACCTACTTTCTGTCCAACCTCATCCGCGTCCTCGAGAGCCGTCGCCTGCTCTAACAGCGCACGCGTGCGGGCCTCGGTAGCATCGACAATGATGTGGGCGGAGCTGTAACTGGAGCGATCACCGGGAATTTCGGTCTCTGCCAACCACTTGCCGTTCACATACTGCCAGAAATCATCCTGTGCTCTGACGTCGTCAGCCAGCTCGGCAACATCAAAATCCGGCCCAGCTGTCTCAACGGCATCAGGGCTGTCTCCCGTTCCACAGGCGGTCATGGCAGCCAGCAGCACAAGGGCAATACATGAGCGAAATCTCAGCATGTCTTACTCGGTATGAAAAGTGGGGCGCATTCTAATGGACACACGGCCAGGCGCAAATGACCACTGATCTCTAAATCGCGCTATATTGGGCTTAAACAACTGCACCGGACGGGTGTCGGAGGCGTCATGATTCACATCGGATACGTTAATGTTTTTGTCAGCAATTTCGCGGCCAGCAAGGCCTTCTTTACCGACCAGGTCGGCTTAACCTGCACCACGGCTGACGAAGGATTCGGTTATGCATCCTTCGCTGCAGGGCCCACCAGTTTTGCCATCGCACAGACCGACGATGAGGCGCTGGTGGGACGTCACACCGGCGTCGGTTTCATGACCGATGATATAGACGCCGAATATAAGCGTATGCGCGATGCCGGGGTGGAGTTCGAAATGCCACCAACGGCACAGCCCTGGGGCGGCACGCTGGCGTTATTCAAGGATCCGGATGGCAATGTCTATTACCTGGATCCCGGGCATGAACACGGCTAGGTGTCGAGCGCCAGCATCTCCAGGTGCCGGACGATAGCCGGCCGGGTCGAACTGGTCACTACCGAGCCTTCACCGATGAGAAATTTCTGGTAGGACGTGCGCGCCTGCTGCAGATCGCCCCGGCGTTCATAGCTGTACGCTTTGTTCAGATGAACCTGCGCTAACCTGGGTGCCAGGCGCTCAGCGATCTCCAGGTATTGCAGCGCACCGGCATGATTGTCCATGGCCTGTTCGGCGATGGCCAGATGCACCCAGATTTCTGGAATATCCTGCTCTTTGCTTAGTGCGACCTCCAGCGCGGAACGCGCCTTAACCGGTTCGTTTTTACTCAGGTAGGCCGAGCCCAACCAGAACCAGGGTTGCCAGTCCGGGTGAGTCCGTTTCTGACCCGCGGCGGTAAGTGGTGCCAGCACCACCAGCACCTGCTCCGGCTGATCATTCAGCATGAGTTCCCGTGCCAGATGCAGACGCGCATCCCGATGAGCGGGGTGCTGCTGGACAAACTGCTGATAGGCGTTCAAACGATAAACCGGACTGTCTACCTGCTCGACTTCGGCGCGCAACGCAGCAAAGGTGCGGGCGGTTTGACCCTGCTCAGCCGCAGGCATGCTGGCGAAGCTCGCTTCATCTGACCGCCGGGTCGACGACACTGATGGCTGCTCGAACAAGCCAGCTTCGGCGGCAGGCGAGGCGTGTGCGGCTTTAACTCCTGCCGGGGCCATCTGCTGTGCGGCTAGTTTGTTCAGTACTTCAAGTCGCTGTTCAGACTGCTGCTGCATTGCGCGGACATTGTTGACCGAGGTTTTGGCCGGCTTGCCTGAATCTGCTGCCCACGCGCTGCCTTCGGCCAGCAGCACGTTCATCAGCAGAAACAGTGTGGTCAGTTTTCGAGGCATGCCGACTCCTTGTTAATCACTCAATCCGCCGCGATGATCGTCGGCGTGAGTACCATGATCAGTTCCTTACGCACGGTGGCATCGTAGTAGCCGCCCAGCGCAGAGCCCAGAAACCGCCCCACTCCACCCAGGCGATTCACACCCGGCAATTGCCGCTGTGTACGGCTGGTTTGCGTCTGAATCAACCCGCCAATCACCACGGTATCGCCACTTCTGGCACGTATCAGGGAAGACACCTGGGCGACATCCAGATTGGGCGCCGAGCTTTGAATGGTGCCGCCGTCGCCTTCCACCACACTGATGCTGGAAACCCGCGTCACCACCGGTGAAACGTCCATCATGACCCAGCCGGAGTCGCCGATCTGCGGCGTGATGGACAGCACCACGCCTTCGGTCACCACCTGGGGTACATCGGTGGCGGTAGTGATCGAGCCTGCCGACGTCGAATCGGTCGACTGTTCCCGCCGGAAAAATGTCCGGTCGGTACCCACCTTGATGAGCGATGTCTGATTGTTGAGTGTGCGCACGTGCGGCTGACTGACGATTTCAACATCACCCTGCTGCTGCAGCGCCTGAATCACCGCGCCCAGGCGCAGATTGCCATCATTCTTGAGATTAAAGCCGTCCAGGGTGAGCACCGGTGGCGTACTGGCCAGCCCTCCGGATGGGCTGTTAACGATGCCATCCAGTGAAAAATCAACATTGACCCCTGAATCCAGCACCTGGGACACCCGCGACCAGTTGACGCCCAGCGCGGTGCTGTCGTCCAACGAGACCTCGAGGATGCGCACTTCGATATCGACCTGTCTGTGTATTGCCTTGTTAATATGATCCAGATATTCGCCGACTTCGCGAACGTAGGCATGCTGATCGCTCACCTGGACCGTACCGGACAGCCGGTTGACCACCAGTCGTCCGCTGGGACTCAGCAGAGTGGTAAGCTGATTTTCCAGTTCTTCCCAGAACTTGATCTCATCCTGCTGGTTGATGTTTATCGACCCCGCGCCTTCTTCAGCGCCGGAACTTTCACTGTCACCACTGCTGGAAGCCACGGTTGCGGTTGACGAACTTACGCCGGTACGCACCAGGCGCAGATAATCCACGGTAAATCGTCGGGTTTCCTGTGAGCGCACACGAATAACGCCGTCGGACAACTGCCAGTAGTAATCCAGGTTGTCCAGCATCAGCGACATGGCTTTCTGCAGCGGCACGTCGCGGAACTCGACATCCAGCACGCCTTCCACATCAGCATCTACCGCAATGTTCAGGTCATAGGCCCGGCCAAACAGGCGCAACCCCTCCTTGACCTCCATGTTGCTGATAACAAAGCTGTACAGCACTTCCTGTTCGTTGAGCGTGGCCGAGTCAACCACTGCGGGATAGCTCATGCGCTCTGCGGTGGCTATTTCCATCGGTTTCGGTGCCGCGATACCCAGCTTTTCATCGGCTGGATGATAGCGGGGAAACTCAGGAGGCTGCGTAGCCAGACCACTGCAGCCACTGACCAGCACGGCAAGTGCCACGCCGATCAATTTCCATGTTGTCTGCCACCGAATCATCCTTGATTCCTACTCCGCTTATATATTCAGGCTTCGGGGTGCACGCGCAGCGCCTTGCCTCTGTGTTGCAGTTCGACAAAATCCTCGCCAATGGCGGTCACTGTGTACTGCGCAACACTGTCGCCAACGTGCACCAGTCTGTTTTCCACCACCGCCGCTCTAACACCCTGGGAGATAAACAACGCACCCACTCTGGGCAGGCCGGCGGGCTGTTCTGCATCAGGCATGGCATAGGCCATACCGGCAAAGGGATCGCGCTCGACATCGTGCAGCCAGCGAATGTTTTCCCGCTGCGGTGCACTGCGACCGGCGGTATCACGATCTTCCGCAAAATCATCGCTGAGATTGAATTCGATACCGAGGGCATCGGCACTGAAGTCGGTGCCATCAAAGAACAGCGGCTGCGCCACGCTCCAGCCCAGGTAAATCGAGGCAAATAACCCCAACGCGCCCACAAACCAGGGGTTGTTCATCAATCGCTTAACCATGTCATACTCCGAATTGTTAAGTTGATTGCGTTAAATTTCACTTTCACGAAATTCCTGTTCCTTTGTCAGTGAACGCTCAAGTTCCTTGACATCAACAAAGCCAAACAGATCGCGTACCCACACCTGGGCTCGCACAACGACCTGCAACAACCGCTCGCCATCACCCAGTCCCTGGGTCGACACCACGTCTATGTGCCAGCGGTCACGCAACACAAAGCCCAGCAGACTCAGCGACCCGGCAAATAAACTATCGGCCTGAGCTTCCCTGGCTTTAAATTCCAGCACCACCGGCACCTCCAGGATGCCCGGCACCGCCGAAAAATGTGCTTTCTCTACCTTGTAAGTTAAGCTCACGTTTCGCATATCGGCAATTTTCGTCAACCCATCCGTCCAGGCGGCCAGTTCCGGGAAGCCCTGAAAGACCTTCTCGTTCTCCCGCGCCAGTTTGTCCACCAGCCCTTCACGCTGCAGATGCAGAAACTCTGAGGCCAGGCGGGCCTGTTGCAGTTGCAGGTCGTATTCTTCCGCTTTCAGGACGGCGAGTTCATCCAGGATATCCAGGCGACTCAAATTCCAGCCGATCACCAGCAGACAGAGCAGCACGAATGCCCCCGTGGTCGCCACGCGCTTTGGGGTTTTGAACCACTGATCAGCAAGGACCTGGACGTAACTTTTGAAATCCCTGGGTTTAGTCACGGCATCGTCAAAATCGGGCAGTTCGATTTCCAGGCTCATAGCATCAACCCTGCAATTCTCATGGCATCAATCCTGAAACTCATGGCATCAACCCAGCGATAGTAAAACCCAGACGCGGATCGGCGCTGGTCTTCCCCTGATTAAACTGTTCCATCCAGGTCTCGCGAAAACTGCCAGTGACGTCGATCTGCCACGGAGCTGTACTTAGATCCTGTTCGAACTGTGCCAGCACCCGCGCGCTGTGGCGCAGATCCCCCGCCACGGTGCCCTGCAATTTGACCGTCCAGCCAGACTGCGCCTGATCAACGGATACCTCTGTGAGGACCACCTCCGGCGGTGCCAGGCGACTGAGGTGCAGCAGAAACAGCGAGGGCAGATTGTGGGTCGAGGCTTGCAGACGCTGCAGATGGTCTTTCTGGGTGACACTCAGATTGACCAGTTCTTCCAGCTTGGCAATCTGTGCGGCCACCTCTTCGGAACTCGCCTGCACGCTCCTGATCTGTTCATTGCGGTGAGCAACCAGGCCACTGACGGCCAGGCTCAAGGCCACAGCGATGACCACCAGCGCTGCAGTGGCGTACACCCCCACGCGGCGCAGCACTTCCACAGTAATGTTGTTCTGTGCCAGGGTAGTAATAAAATTGGCGGATAACCGCCCGGATAACTTAGCCCCCTGGCTCGCCCAGAAGTTGGGATCTGAAGCCTGTTCATCAAACTCCACCGAAACTTGCACGCCGTCGCGCAAGCCATTGACGACCTGCCACTCCGGCTGACCCATGATCCAGGCGGTATCCACCATGCGGCCGAGCTGTTGGCGGGTATAACGCACGGTACGATTGACGTCTGTCACCAGCCGCTCAACGGTATCTTTGCTGGCACCGTAGTTCAGTTCGCGCACAAACAGGGCTTCGCCATCGCCCAGCGCCACGATCAGTTCCACCCGCTCAGTAAAGCAGCACACCACGACCACCATCTGGTCTTTGCTGAAATCTTTCTCAGGCAGGTAAGCGGAAACGATTTCCGTCAGCGGCACATAGCGCTTGGGCGCGAGACCAACGGCCGCACAGGCGGAAATGGTCGAGTCGACGATGTTCTTCGGCAGCTGATGGAGCAGAATGCCTTTCTTGCCATTCTGGTGATGCACTTCGTGATAGCACCAGGCCGCCTTGTCGGCGAACTTTTTACTCTGCTCGACTTTGCGCAGCAGAAATTTTTCCAGGTCACGCCGACGCATGGTGGGCAGCTCGAGATATTCATGGGTATGCAGATCGTGCTCGTGCACGATGGTCACATCACCTTTGGCACTGAGGTCAATGCAATCCGCTGCCGCATCCAGCGCCTCTACCAGCGCTGTGTGGGTATTGATCAGGGTGGGTGCCTGCCATTCTTCCTGCACTTCGCCGCGCTGCAGGCGGGCGATGCGAAATTCACCATACAGCCAGGAGATGGCATAACCGGTACGACTCATGAGCACCTCCCGTTATTCATACCAGCTCCATACGCCGCTGTTTTCTGCATAGCGGTAAGACCCCTCTCGACTGACCAGTTGCTGACGCAGAACAGGTGCTCCCGGATAAGGGTCACCGCGCAACTGCAACAGGGTATCGCTGATCAGGTAAACGGTGCGCTGTCCATCGCTGCCGCCACTGGCCGCAGCCACCGCCGCTTCAGTGCCCCCTTCCAGAGAATAACCCACCTGGCTGGCCGCGCTGTTGGACAGGACTACACGCACGAAGTCCGGGCTCAGATTGATCCGCTCGATCAGTGTTGACTTGGACTCTGTGATCAGCGCGCCAGTTGACTGCGCCCAGACCGCGTCAAACCGCGCCTGGGTATTGAGCGATGCGGTGATCGCCTGGTCCAGACTGGAAACAAGCATGATGCGGGGTGAATACGGGCGGGCACTCAGCCCGGTATCCTGCACATAGCCGCCGAAGGCCTGCGGTGAACTGGTGAAAAATGTGGGATCAAAGTAGATTCGACGCGCAAAACCTTTTTCGTTCTGTGCCACCTTGAGCGGTACATAGCCCGCATAGTCGGCCACATCGTCGACCCAGTCTGCGGCCGCGGGGATCGATTTGGAGCGCACAACATAGCCCTGGTAGGCGGCGCCCAGGGCTTGCATGGTGTCGGCCTCGGCGGTTTCGTAGCCGGCTTCCATCATCTGAAAAACGCTGGGCGCCAGCGCCCCGGCGAGGATCGCCATCACCGCCATCACGCCAATCATTTCCAGCAGGGAAAAACCGGCCGACCTGGAGGCAGTGCATGGTTGACCTGGCGCGATCATGACCCAATACCTGACATCAGGCTGAACAACGGCATGAATATGGCTGCTGCCACCATGCCCACCACGGCGATCAGGGTGAGAATGATCATCGGCTCCAGAATGCCAAACAACCGTTTTATGCGGCGCGGAATTTCATCATCCATGCGTTCAGAGATTTTCTGCAGACAACTGTCGAGTCTGCCGGTTTCTTCACCGACGATGATCATGCGCATGACCAGCGGGCTGACGACGTCGTGCTGGGCCAGTGATTCCGACATTTTGCGGCCTTCAGTCACCGCGGTTTCTGCATCACGTAACGCTTGCGTCATAACCAGATTGTTGGATGCGCTGGCAACCAGTTCCAGACTCTGTACAATAGGCACCCCAGAACGCAGCATCAGCGCCATGTTGTGGGTAAAACCAGACAGCACCAGCAATTTATAGACCGGGCCGAAAACCGGCATAGACAACTTGAAGTGGTCCATCGCGTAGGCAAAGCCCGGCACATAGGTGGGGGCAAATCTGAACAGCGCGAAGACACAGGCGGCGGCCAGCAGAATGAGCGGCCAGTAACTGTTACAGAACGCCCCGATCGCCACCACCACCTTGGTGATGGTCGGCAATTCCAGATTCAGGCTGTCGAAAATGACTGAAAACTGCGGCACCACAAAGCTGAACATGATGAACACCAGCCCCAGTACGGCCACAGCCACCATAGCTGGATACATGGTGGCCTGTTTAACATCGGCCATCAGTTGATCGACCCACTCCAGGTGTTCGCTGATGTCCCGACAGGCCTGTACCAGTTGACCGGAATGCTCACCGGCACGGATAAGATTGCAGACTTCGCTGGAAAAGACTTTGGGATGGGCGGACATGGCGTCGAAAAAACTGCCCCCGCCTTCAATCTGCAGGCGCACATCCTCAAGTACCGATTGGAAACCCGGGTCTTCTGTTTCTTCCACCAGCACGCGCAGACTTTCGGCGATGTCGATGCCTGCATCGACCAGCGTGGCCAGGCCGTTAAAGTAGTCCACCAGATCGATACGCGTAACTTTGACACTGACCACCCTGCCCGCAGTGGCTTGTTGTTCTTTGGCTTCAATGAGCCACAGACCCAGTTCCGTCAGCTTACGTTCCAGCAGTTGGATGCTGTCAGCGATGATGAGCCCGGTCTTTACGTGGCTGTCTGCATCAATCGCGCGATAAGCATATTGCGGCATGACTACCTCAACACCCGCAAGACTTCGGTTACGGTGGTCAAGCCCTGACCAGCCTTGAGCAGCCCATCCTGCAGCATAGTGGTCATACCGCTGGCGGCGGCCAGTTCGTTCATGCTGGACTCAACACCACCGGCCAGGATGGCATCGTGAAAGGAATCATCCACCAGCAGCACTTCATAAACCGCTATACGGCCGCTGTAGCCCTTACCCGCACAATGATCACAACCCACTGCGACCCAGTGCTGTTCAGGCACACTGTCCATCAGATCGCTGTTCAACAGCAGCGGGTCACCGCCTGCAACCGGTTGTTTGCAGTCCGAGCACAGTTTACGCAAGAGTCGCTGTCCAACCACACCCACCAGCGCACTGGGTAGCAGGTAGCGGTCGATACCCATATCGATAAGTCGAGGGATAACCCCCACCGCACTGTTGGTGTGCAGGGTCGAAAACACCAGGTGGCCGGTCAGTGCTGCGCGCGTGGCCAGTTCTGCAGTTTCCCCATCGCGAATCTCACCTACCAGAATTACGTCCGGATCCTGACGCAGCAGGGCCCGCAGGCCGGCGGCGAAATCCATGCCGACCTCAGACTGTACCTGGGTCTGGCGGATCATCGGCAGGGTATATTCAATCGGGTCTTCCAGGGTGAAAACACTGCGGGTTTCGCGATCGATGGTGCCCAGACTGGTATACAACGTGGTGGTCTTACCGCTGCCCGTCGGGCCGGTGACCAGCACCATGCCATAGGGCTGACTGATGGCCTGTTCGATGCGACCGAGATCACCGGGCGAAAAGCCCAGTTCGGTCAGCGAAAGCTGTACGGCACCACCGTCCAGCACGCGCATGACAATACTTTCACCATGATTGGTCGGCAGGGTTGAAACCCGCAGATCCACATAACTGCTGCCGAAATTGAAACGGATGCGTCCATCCTGAGGCGTCCGCTTCTCTGTGATGTCCAGGTTGGCCATCAGCTTGACCCGCGCCAGCACAGCGGATTGGATGGCCTTGGGCACGACGATTTCTTCGCGCAACATGCCATCTACCCGCAGGCGTACGCGCATGTTGCGCTCTTCCGGCTGCAGGTGAATATCCGTAGCCTTACATTTAATGCTGGCCGCAAAGATCTGATCGACCAACCGCACCATGGGCGATTCGTCATCATCCAGTTCATCCAGACTGTCGCCGGACAGCACCCGTTCGATGGTTTCATTAATGCTCGAGGATCGGGCATAGTTTCTTTCGATGGCTTCCTGCACCTGGGCTTCAGGCGCAGTGAGAATAATGATGGTATGGCCGCTTTCGCGTTCAACCACGTCCTGCGCCACAACGTCCAGCGGGTCGGCGAAGACTACTTCCAGAAAGTTGTTGTCCGCCAGGCGGAAGGGGATGACTTTGTGTTCTCTGGCGGTGTCGTAGGAAACCTTGGCCAGTACCTCCGGTGGCACTTCGCATTCGCGAATAGACACCATCTCGACATTGTTTTCGTCCGCTAAGAGGGCGGTGATCTGCTCATCGGTAGCAAAACCCAGGGCCACCAGTACCTGACCCAGAAACCCACCGCTGCGCTTCTGTTCGCGCAGGGCGAGATCCAGCTGAGATTCGCTCAGGACACCACTTTCGACCAGGCGTTGGCCCAGCGGTTTAGTGACGACCGGTGCGCCACCTGCCGTTTGTCTACTTGTTTTGCTGGCGGCGTTCTCGCCGCTGCCGGAATCCCTGCTGAGTGTCATGTTCGGGCATTAAACCCGGGCCAGACACATCACCAGAATAGAAGCGTGGTTGCCATTGTAACGCTTGACCTTACCCGCTTGTCTCCAGTGCGTGGTACCGGATGTCTGGTTACCATCTTTATCCAGCATGTTGCTGATCTTCTTCGCTGTCGCATCATCGACACTATCAATACGATAGGTGATAAAGGTGCCATCTGTGCTGCCATCGCCATCCAGGTCACAGGCCAGCGCGCTGGTGCTGGTTACCTGCAGATCCAGATAACCACCAGGTGTGATGGCGTTGCTCAGCTCAGTCTCGATATAGGGTCCATCCCATCCCGCTACCGTGCCGCCGCCGGATGTGGCGTTCTTCATCAGTTGACGATTGTAGTCGTTGGCATGACCGGGAATATGGCGTGGCCAGGTACCCGTGTCCTTATAGTAGCGAGCGACTGCTGCCTTCAGATCGTTGGCTTCCTGGACCAGAGCCGTAACCTTGGCGTCCTGGATGGCTTGAAAGATCTGCGGGGTCGCAACCGCTGCAATAATCGCGATCACCGCCAGTACACCGATGACCTCCATTAACGTAAAACCGCTGCTTTGTCTGCGCATTATCCTATTCCTTTACGAGATAAATGATCGACACGCTTCGATGCCGATGCATAAAGCGTAGACCTATTTCTACTTTCTCAACGCAGAACTATGTGATGGGCATCACAAGTTGGCTTAAACAGGAATTCCGGTAGTGCCAGACGCGGTACAGCCCGCGCTCGGACTACAACAGATCGATAATGCGACTGTATTTCAGGGTGAACTCACGCCTTTTCTCCATCGGTCCGACGATCGAGTCGTCATCCACTTCATTGTAGACCAGATACAAACCGGCATTGGCCGATTGCAGCCAGGAGAAACGCAGATTGGTGGCGATCAGATCGCTGCGGTCGTCATACTGGACCAGCGCCTGCAGCAGCACTTTCGGGGTAAAGGAATAGGACACCCGCAGGCGGGCAACGTTGACCGTGAAGGCACCATTGGCGACTGGCAGATCGATGTCGTTGTAGTTCCAGGAAAGCGAAGACGAGAGCTTGTCGCCGCTGCGGAAAGTGACCGACGCTGACAATGCCTCGCGGTCACCGCCAAAGAAGCCACCGCGTATATATCGCGAGTCAAAGCTCAAGTTGTCACCATCGTCGGTATCAAATACGAGCTGTACTTCCTCGTGGTCATACTCGCCCGGCAACACAAAGGTGCCGCTGTTGATTTCAAAGGCCTCGCGCACGCCTTCATGGGTAAAGTTCACGCCGGTATGAATCTCAATGCCATTGCGCCATTCAAAGTGACTGTCGACATGGGTGAAGCCTGTTTCCCAGAAGCCGGTATCGTCCCAGAACCCGCGAAAAGCAATATGCGGGCGAATTTCATACAGGCCCCAGAGGCTTTCCGGCCGAATGCGACGCAGGATGAGAAAGTCACCTTTCTCGTAGTTGGTCCGCTGCAGGAAACCCACCTCCGGGTTGAAATCTTCGCCCACCCGCGTATAGCCGACGCTCTGTGACCACTGCTCGCTGTTGTAGCTCTGACTGATGCGATACGCCCTGTCGTCGCCGCGTCGGCCAGGTGTTTCGGTCTGCGCCACATAGCCCTGCAGGTCGACACGTTCACCGATACCCCACTTCCAATCCAGCCCATAGGTGCGGTTATAGTCCGTATCCTCATCGCCCGTGATGCTGCCGTCGCCGTCACGGCTGACAAAGATCGCGCCAATGGAGGAGCGATTGGCCAGTTCCTGGCGGATGCGGGCAACGCTGAAATCGTTCTGCGCTACCAGCCCGTCGACCCCTTCCGTGCGCATATGCAGCAACCCTACATTGGTGGCATCTCCCAGCTTGCCTGACAGGCGCAGCCCCCCGTCGATGGGTTGCTGGACACCGCCTGCGCCTACGCCAATACGGCGCGAGAAGAAAAGCTCCAGTTCGCTGGCCGTGCCGACGCTGAACTGACCCGCATTTTCCAGAAAAAACGGGCGCTTCTCTGGAAAAAAGAGTGAAAATCGGTCGAGATTGACCTGTATTTCATCCGCTTCCACCTGAGCGAAATCGGTGTTGTAAGTTGCATCCAGGGTGAGGCCCGGGGTAATCGACCACTTGGCGTCAAAGCCGAATTCTTCTTCGTAGTGGGTACCGTCCGGCAGGTCCCCGCCACGCCGCGCACTACCCAGCACATAAGGGGTAAATTTCAGATTGCGCTGTGTCGGTAGTTTGAGATCGTGCAAACGACCGGCCTGGGATACGCGAAACAGATCGTATTGCTGGGGCAACGGCGCCCAGTACACCACTTCGTTGTTACGCCGGATGTTGCGCTGAAAATTGATACCCCAGGTCTGGATCTCCGCCGCACCATAGCGCAGGGATTTAAACGGAATTTCAAACTCTGCGCTCCAACCCTGGTCATGCAGCTTGCTCTGTACCTGCCAGGTGGTGTCCCAGTTGAGATTGAACGCGCCGCCAGAGGTACTGAACCCGCCGGATCCTTCGTTAGTGACCTGGCCGTCGTACTCCAGCGAAGACGGTGTCGTACCGAATACCAGACCGTTCTGTCGATCGTGAAAGACATCCAGAATAAAGCGGAAACTGTCGGTATCGTCCAGATCCGAATCGCGGCGACTGTCACCAATCACGATGCCTTCCACATCGTCGTCAAAGCAATTTACTGCAACATAGAGCGCGTCATCGGTAAAGCCGACAAAGACCTCAGTGCGCTGGGTCGCCGGCTGGCCGGAATACGGACGAACCTGGGTAAAGCCGGTGGCCGGCACCAGGCCCTGCCAGGCAGGATCACCCAGCACCTGGCCATCCAGCGCAGGCTTGTCGGTGAGTTGCACCGCACTCAATTCACTGGCGCTGGTCGCACCGGCCAATGACAACAAAACAACAAACAGCACAGCAGAATACTTCACGGCGACTTGCAGATCCTTTTCGCGGGGGGGACTTTATTAAGCGGACATGACCTTGTGCAGAAAGTCATCCAGCGGCACACCTTCGTCCAGCAGCCCGCATACGGCGGCTACAAAGGGAGCTTGCAGGTTGGCGCTCTTGAACATGGCATTGAACATGCGCGCTGCGCGCACGCCCTCACTGACCATGACCATCTCACCCTGAGCCTGTTCCAGCGTCTGCCCTTTGCCTAGGCGTTCGCCCATCTCGCGATTACGACCATGGGGGGATGTGGCGGTTACAAACAAATCGCCAATACCCGCAGCACTGAACGCCGTCTGTGGATCTGCGCCCAGCTCGGGTAACAGACGCACGGCCTCGCGATAGCCTGCGCCGAAAATGGCAGCCTTCAGGTTGTCGCCACCACGACCGTCTTCTTTCAAGCCATCCACCACGCCACAGGCCAGGGCGATCACGTTCTTAAAGGCACCCCAGTATTCTGCACCAATGGGATCGGTGCCGGCACTGAGCGACAGCGTACGGGTCGACAGCTGTTCTGCCAGCTGGGTCGCCAGCGCACCATCGGTGCTGGTAACCAGCGCACTGGTATATACCCCACGCGCCAGTTCCGGCGCTATGGTCGGGCCCATCATCACACACAGCGGATTACTGCGACCGGCGGCCTTGAGCTTTTCTTCAATCACATCAGATATGAGGCGATCACCCGGGGCCAGCCCTTTGGCCAGATCCAGCAATATCTGTTCATCGCGCAGATGGGGGATCGCCTGATCCACCACTTCCAGCACCACACCGGAGGGCAGCGCGAAGACCACCAGTTCGGTATCCGCAATGGCCTCGCCGATGTCCATGGAAACGGTCATGCCGGTCAACTCAACGCCGGGCAGGTATTTCTCGTTGATCTGCGATGAACTGATGCTGTCGTAGACCTCTTCTTCCACCGTCCAGCCGGCCACCTGCATACCACCCTCAAGCCAGATGCGAGCCAGGGCGGTGCCAAAATTGCCTAATCCAAGAACTGCTATACGTTGCATGTGCTGACTTCCCTTTATTGCTTATGGTTTAAACCGCGATTAGCGGTGCGCTGTATTGGTGTCGTGGATTTATAGCGCATTAAGGCCCCCGTCGACTATAAATTCGCTGCCGGTGGAATAAGAACTTTCATCGCTGGCCAGAAACAAGGCCAGTTGCGCCACCTCGCCGGCATCGGCAATGCGACCCAGTGGGGTGCGCCGGGCCAGCTTATCCTGCCCGATGCCCACCTCATGCGCCATCGGCGTTTCAATCAATCCCGGGTGAATGGAGTTTACCCGCACGCCTTTGCGCGCCAGTTCAACGGAAGCGGATTTGGTCATGCCGCGTACAGCCCATTTGGAGGCGCCATAAGCAAGCGCCCCGGAGGCTGCGCGCATGCCGGCCAGCGAGGAGATATTCACAATCGACCCTGAACCGCCGGCGATCATGGCTGGTGCCGCCGTACGCATACCCAGACACACGCCCAGACAGTTGATGTCCATGACCAGTTGGAATTCTTCCGTGGGGGTATCAATCATGCGGTTCTTGCGAAAAATACCGGCGTTGTTGATCAATACCTGCAGGCTACCGCTGCTGTTAACAATTTCGTCCACCAGTTGTTGCCAGGCGGCTTCGTCGCGCACATCCAGATGTCGAAAGTGTGCCCCTGGCAGCTCGGCTGCCAAGGCTTCGCCTTCGGCATCCAGTACATCCGCCAACCACACCGTGGCACCTTCGCTGTGAAACAGGCGGGCTTCCGCGGCGCCCTGGCCGCGCGCCCCACCAGTGATCAAACAGACCTTATCTGCCAACCGTCCCATATTGCCGTCCCCCGCAGGCTTTCGACCCACCTTACCAGCAATTGTGCATGGTCTCAGCTACCGATATAGCGCGCCTGCGGGCGATAAATGCGGTTGTCGACACGACTCTCGACAAAGTGCGCGATGTAACCGAACACGCGTGCCATGGCAAAGCCGGCGGTAAAGCAGTTGTCGGGCAGACCGAGTACTCGATACACCAGTCCTTTGTAATATTCCACATTGGCATACACCGGCTTGCCGCGCGCCTGCATACGCTGACGAAACTGCTCCTCAAGGGCATTCAGTTTGTCGTAGGTAGCTGCATGCTCGGTGTTGCGACTGAGCTTGTACGCCCAATCCTGCAGAAATTCAGCGCGTGGATCGCGCACCCGGTATTCACGGTGGCCCATGCCCGGCACCCGCAGGTCGTCGGCCAGCACATGGTCCAGATATTGCTGGATGTCCCGCTCTCCGGCCAGACTGTCCACCAGCTTGAGCGCTGCTTCATCGGCGCCACCGTGCAGTGGCCCGGACAACGCACCGAAGCCGGCGGCGATGGCCGCCGAGATGTCTGCCAGAGTCGACGCCACCACCCGCGCAGCAAAGGTGCCGGCATTAAAACTATGCTCCAGCTGTAGAATCTGCGCAGTATTGAAGGCGCGGGCATGATCCATGGGGATTTCGACGGCGGGCACATTGCGCAGTGCACCGAGTACCCGCTGGCCATAGCATTCTGAGGGGCTCACGCTGATCGGCTGGCCATGCAGGTGAGTGGCAAGCACCGCTGGCAGCTTGGCCGCCAGTTCAACCCCACGCTGCCAATCCTCGGCAGCCGTGGCTTCCAGCAACACAATCGAACTCTGCAGTACGCGCATCGGATGGGTTGCACGTGGTATGGCCAGCAACCAGGCCGTTTCAGCTGGGTTCAGTGCGGCCGGGCCGACCTCGACGGGTTGTTCCAGCAGCAATGCAACAACCCGTTCGAAAGGCATCTCTACCAACGATGCAATGCTATGGCCCCGGTAGCTCAATACCCCCGATGCCTGTACGTCCGCTACCGCCGTGCTGTCGACAACAACCCCAGCCAGACCTTTCGCTACTTCCATCATGCACCTCATCAAGTCTTCAGGAGCCATCATTGTGGCCCCAGTCGGCACCCACAAAGAAGGTCCGTTTAGTGACTAAACTATTAGTTAGTCTAACTAAACCTTTAATATTCAGCTCTTAAAATACAAACTATTAGTAAAAAAGATGGATGCGTGATGTCTTTCGCATTACACTATGGCCATGGCCAGCCCCACCATGCAAATCGAACGACACGAAATCAAAGTGTTCGATGCGATTGTTAACTACGGCGGTTTCAGTCGCGCTGCCGAACGTTTAGGCGTTTCCCAGTCAGCCGTCAGTCAGGCCATGGCCAATCTGGAGCATCGTGTGGGCACCCAGTTGATTGTGCGTGGCCGCACACCAGAACTCACCGAAGCCGGCCGGCGTATGTACAACTACACTCGACTGGTGCTGAGCGAAGAACAACAGACCCTGGACGACATCGAACTGATCCGTACGGGTGCCCTCTCAACCCTGAGCCTGGCCACCAACTCCATGGTTAACCGCTACTTCACCAAAACGCTGCTGCTGGCGTTCTGCGATCTGAACCCACTCACCCGCCTGAAGCTCGATGTAGTGCCCAGTAAGCAGATCATCTACGGCGTCGGCGAAGGCCGCTGGGAACTGGGCTTTGGCCCGTTTCAGAAAGATATGCCCGGCCACTTCCACACCAAGGTCTATTTCAAGGAAAACCGTATTCTGGCGGTGCATCGCGACCATCCGGATTTCAACGAGCTGATGAACGACCCGGCCCACGCACTGGCACGCACCACCCTCTTGACCTCCTATCTGGATGACGCCGCCAAGCCAACCGACAGCGGGCGCCTGCGCGCGCAGTTTGCTGCGGTGTGGGAAGTGAGCAACATCGATATGCGCCTGGCGCTGTCTGCCGCGGGTAAGGGGGTGACCTACCTGTCAGATCGCCTGCTGGCTGACCTGCCTGAAATGGAAGCCATTCCGCACAAAGAAGCCGGCCCGATACCCCGCAACGTCGGCCTGTACTACCGTAAACACGAACCCCTCTCCACCGGCGCTAAGCTCTTTATCGGTTTGTGCGACCGGCACTTCGACCGCGCGGACGTCGGGGTTCAGGCAGACGCGATCGACACCTGACTCATATCCGGCAGGGTACAGATAAAGCGGTACTCTGTAGTCGGATGTTGCGCAGCCGCAGCTTCCACAATCTGCTGCCACCAGGCGACGTCGGCAATGGTGCAGTGTGCGTTTTCACCATTAGGCAGCACCTTCTTGGCCGGATAACAGGCGATATTGGCGTAGACAAACTTGTCTGCATAGGCAAAAAGCTCTGCCACGATCCACGGCACATCCTCAGCACTGCAGTGTTCCAGCACATCGGTACACACCACCAGATCGAAAGTCCCCTGAGGCGGCACGGAATACGGCAGATAGGCCGGATCATAAAGGCTGACATCGATACCCAGCAGTTCCTGCAGACAACTGACCTGGCGGCCATCCGCCAGGGTAATGTTGTTGATCGGGCGGTACAGCATGGCCTTGCCGCAGCCGTAATCCAGCATGGAGGTGAACTTTTTCTCGGCGAACAGGTTAAGCAGGGGGTTCACATGCTCCAACAGACTCTGACCCGGGAACATTTCGTTGGCAGCAATGCCCTGTTCGGGGGCGCCCGCGCTGTGCAGCGTCTGATACTGCTCCATGAGCATTCGATAACGCGGACTCGGATTCGCGCGACTGTAAGCGGCCTGCATGTGGGTACTCCTTGTGGGTCTGAATTCCTTTCAGTCTAGAACAGCAGACAGATAGACCAAGTCCGCCAGCACTGCCGTGCAAAACCCGCAGCGACTGCTAGGCTGCAAAAGTACCGGTTTAGAAGAAATTTTATGCGCGCAAAGCTATCGCACAGGGACGGCGAAAAGTTACAACGCGCCCGTGGCTATCACCTGCAAGGTGCCTTTACGGAAGCCCAGGCGTTGTACGAGAAGCTGCTGAAGAAACATCCCAGAAATCCAGTTGTGCAGTCACTGCTGGGCTCGGTGTTGATTGATCAGGGTCAACCTGTGGCCGCCATCCCCATCCTGCGCGAGGCCACCGCGCGTAAGAAAAACCCCGACAGCCATTACAACCTGGCCCTGGCGCTGGACGCGATTGGCGATCTGCAGGGTGCAGTGCGCGAGTATCGACAGGCGGTTGCGCTGGACGCCGATCACAGCAAGGCGCATTTCAATCTGGGTCTGGCCTATCGACGCCTGGAACAATACGAACAGGCCATCGACAGCCTGCTCAAAGACTATGCCCAGGGCGCCAAGTTCGACACCTGTCGGCTGCTGGCACGCTGTTACACGCAACTTGAGCGCTACGACGATGCGCTGTTCTACGCCAACCAGTGTGTTGAGCTGGACGGCGCAACAGCTGACGATCTCGACCTGCTGGTGTTTCTGTTGTGTCACAAATACGCCCTCACCGCCTATGTGACGGAGACCGAGCAGGATGAACTCGTTGCGCTGGCGGAACACGCAGTAGCGCTTAACAGCAGCAGCGTAACCGCCTTGATTAACGCTGGCAGGGCCCACAGCCAGCTCGGCAATTACCAGGCCGCACTGGCACCCCTGAAACAGGCGGTACAACTGGATCCGGAAAACGAGAGCGCACACGCCCTGTATGCTGTGGCGCTGTTGACCGAAGGAAAAATCTATCAGGGCTGGCATGAGCGAACCCTGTTGTCACGCATGCAGAAACCCGTCACCGATACCGGTGTACGTCGCTGGAACGGTCAACTTGAAGCCGGCCTGAAATTGTGGGTAACACGAGAGCAGGGTGTGGGCGACCAGATCCTCTATGCGCGCATGCTGCGCGACCTGGTGGACGCTGGCGTTGTGGTGACACTGGTGTGCGAAGCGCGCATCCAGCCGCTGCTGGCCAGAAGCTTTCCCCAAATTCTCCTCTCCACCGGCCTCAGCCCAGCCGAGCAGGCTCAACAGGATGCCTTCACCACGCTGGGTGAACTGCACATGTACCTGCGAGCCGACCGACAGGACCTTCCTGCGCCGGCCAACTACCTGGCTGCAGACACGGCAGCCAGCGAACGATTGCGCGATCAGTACCAGGCGCTATACCCCGACAAAGTAATCACCGGCTTTGCCTGGCGCAGTCACTCAGACGTGAATGGCGCCGGCAAGAGCATCCCGCTGGATGACCTGCTGCCGATCCTGAAAACGCCGAATCGCGTGTTCGTGTGTGTGCAATATGGCGATGGCTGGCAGGAACTGGCCGCGCACGCAGAACAACATGGTTATACCGTGCACTTTGATGAAGATTGCAACAGCCTGACCGACCTGGATGCGGGGCTGGCGCAGCTGGCCGCTCTGGACGACGTGGTCTCGGTGTCCAACGCGTCGGTACATATGGCAGCAGCCCTGGGCAAAAAAGTACGTGTGCTGGTGGGTCGTCGGCCGGTTTGGCACTGGTTTTCACAAGGTGACCGTTCACCCTGGTACAGCGACGTTGCCCTGTACCGACAACAGACGCTGACCGATTGGCAGGCACCGATCGAACAGCTTGCAGCCGATCTGGCTGGGGACCGCGGTTAGTCTCATGCAGGAATACAGCCCTATTCGCGTCTTTATCGGTTACGACGAGTCTGAAGTGGTGGCGTATCACACGCTGGCACACAGCATCATGGAAACGGCTTCACAGCCGGTGTCCATCACGCCGGTCATGCTCAGCCAGCTCAAGGACTGTTACTCCCGGCCCAACGATGCGCTGGCCTCCACCCAGTTTTCCTTCTCCCGGTTTTTAGTCCCCTATCTGGCCGGTTACAGCGGTTGGGCGATATTCATGGACTGCGACATGTTGTGTCGGGAAGACATTGCCCAGCTGTGGGCCTGCCGCGATGTACAGTACGCCGTGCAGGTGGTGAAACATGAGCACAAACCAGCCGCCAGGACTAAATTCAACGACAACGTGCAGACCCGTTATGCGAAAAAGAACTGGTCCAGCGTCATGCTGTTGAACTGTGCCCGTTGTACTGCGCTCAGCGTGGACTATGTCAACCACGCCACCGGGCTGGAACTGCATCAGTTCAAGTGGCTGGCTAACGATGGGTTGATCGGCGAAATCCCTCATCGCTGGAACCACCTGGTGGGCTACGACCTGTACGACCCCAACTGCGCGCTGGCCCATTTCACCGAAGGTGGACCCTATTTCAAGGACTATGCCCAATGCGACTACGCCGATGAATGGTTCGCCACCCAGGCACGCGCCAACGCGGTGATCGACAACGCTCAGCAGAGCGCCCCCAGCGTCGTCAAACCCTTGACGCCACAAAACGAGCAGCGCGTCACACTACACTCCTAGCCCCTACCTTTAAACTGGCGAATCAGACTATTCGCTGCAGCTGCTCTAAATCCCGTCAATTTTCTGACTTTAGTGACGTGGTTCGCGTCAATATTTGATCACTTCCCCTAAATTAGCCCGCACTTACTGGTGCAGGATCACCTTGAGATCGTTCACCTCGCGAAAACTCTCTCAAACTTAATGGAGTATCAAAGTATGAAGACCACCATCGCTAAAGCACTGAAGCAGATTGCCATCGGGGGCACACTGGCCGCCGTAGCAAGCACTGGCTTTGCCGCGACGCAGGGTTCTCTGGGTTTTACCTCAACCGGTGATCTGGACATCGACCTGACCGTCAGCGACGAAGTGCGCATCAATAACCTGGCAGACATCACCCTCGGGCCGTTCACCGGTGCCGACGTTTCCGGCAGCTCACCGGCCTGTGTCTACCGCAACGGCGGCCCTGACTATCAGGTCACAGCGACCGGCGACGGCGCACTCAATGCCTTTACGCTGAGCAACGGCACAGATACGGTGCCCTATTCGGTAACCTTTACTGACACTGTCGACGCCGTCACTCTGGCTTCTGGTACCGCTGCTGTGCGTACCGGTGCTGAAGGCGATCCGCTGCTGAACTGCTCCGGTGGGGATAACGCCTCAATCGGTGTCAGCGTCACGGCCGCAGATGCCAGTGGCCTGCCGCAGGACACCTACATCGGCACCCTGACTTTGATGGTTGCGCCTAACTAGTCTGCGATCTTCATAACAGAACAGGCATGGATGCCTTACTGACAAGCCGTGCTCGCCCAGGGTTTTACGCCTGTCAGCGAACACGGCTTGCGCTTTTCTGCCTGACCCTGATGTGCCTGGGCAGCCCCGGCGCCTATGGCGCAACTCAGGGTAGTGCAGGTGATACATCCACCGGTAGTGTAGACATCAGCTACGTACAGGGCCTCAACGCACGCATCAATGGCTTTGATGATCTGTCACTGGGTACCTGGAGTGGCAGCGGTCCAATGACTGCCAACGACGACTTGTGCGTCGCACGTACCGGCGTCGGCTTCTTTGGCCTGGGCGCTTATCGGATCCTGGCCAGCGGTGATGGCGCGCCGGGTGACCCGGCCGCCTTCACCCTGAGCAATGGCACAGGCAGCATCAGTTATAACGCCTACTTCAATGATCAGACTGGCACCACCGGTCGCCAGCCCCTTACCCCGGGTGCTGTATTAACGGGCCAGAGTGGCTCGGGAACCGCCTTTTTCTTCAATCTGCTGTTCGGCTGCGCGTGGTTGAATGCCAACGTGTCTGTCGAGGTACCGGCCAGCGAACTATCGGGCATCGCCGGTGTATACTCCGGCACTCTCACGCTGACACTCATTCCCGAATAAAACAGGTCAGTGGCTCATGCTGCGAACTTTGCTGTCTACCTTTCTTTACGCTACGTTTCTCTACGCCACGGTGCTGAGCTGCGCTTCGGGTGTACAGGCCGCTACCATTATCATTACCGATCTGGAAGATGTTGATTTTGGCGAGCTACCCGCCACCGCCAGCCAGGTAACCGAACGCATCCGCATCTGTGTTAACTCCAATCCAGCCGGGCCGTATCAGCTGACCGGGCTGGGATTCACCGGCAGTGGTGGCTTTGAACTGAGCAACGACGCCCAGCAGACCATCCCTTACAGCGTCTATGCGGGCCGGCAACGCAATCAGCTGGGCGATCCGCTGCTGGCCGGTGTGCCCAGGTCCGGATTTACCGCCCGCCAGCCCAGAGGCAACAACGACTGCACGCCGCCGTGGTTGTGGATCACCATAGTGGTCTCGGAAAGTGCACTGGAACAGGCCGCCAGCGGCAGATATCGCG
>JAPIWU010087530.1:0-16294 GCA_037576205.1 Pyrocystis lunula | reverse complement strand
TCCCGTGAAAAACCTTTATAACTAACTGAAAACAATACTTTTATAATGAATATCCTTTTTTTAACCGGACACTACTGATTTGGACCAGAGTAAATAAAAATGTTAGCCCTTCACAATTAAAAACAGTTTATAACATCAATATCCAATCTGCCCATGTTCAAATCTATATTTGCTTATCTCCCTAAAAAAAGATTGCCCCTATTTAGTATGGCAATACTCTGTTCTTTGTTTTCTCTGCAAGTCCAAAGCCAAAACTACATCTCAGGTACCGTGAAAGATGTTACTGGGGAACCGCTACCGGGGGTTCAAGTATTATTAAAAGGGAGTACTACAGGAACAATCACCAATATAGATGGGAGCTATGCCTTTAAACTTCCAAATAATCTGGAAAGACCTACCTTAATAATTAGTTCGCCAGGGTTTAATACCTACGAGATTGATATATCAATGGCCAGAGCGGGCAAGGAGGAATTTGGCAATTTCCTTTTTGGCTTCACTTATGGAAAAATATGTGAAGATGGATACGTTTACAAAACCGAAATACAAGAAGATTTTAGCCCCTTACTAATACCTTACCGAGGGCAGAAGAAAGTATTGCTCTTAGCAATCAAAGAACATTTACCACATCCTGTAACGGCCCAATTAGATATTCTAGAAAAAATCATAGAAGAAAAACTGGCACGACTATGGTTTTGCCTGAATAATGATGACCCCTGCCAAAGAGAAATAAGGAACAACCATGAATTTCTGACCGTAGAACTTGATTCCTACAATAACTATCTAATCACAGCTCGGAAAAATATCAAAAACGGCGACTCCATTGAAAAGGGCCTCTCCAGGCTACCCTATTTTAAAGAGCGATTCAACCAGCACGAGATTTTTAAATGTGACCATTAATTATCGGCGACTCCATTTTACTCCGTCCTCAAGGATGTAATAGGATTAACTCGCGCCGCTTTGAACCCTTGCCAACAGGTGGTCAACAAAGCGATCATGATCGCCAATACACCATCTACAATGAAGGCCCATAGAGGCATATCTACATGATAGTGGAAATTTTGGAACCAGCGATTCATAGCATACCACGCCAGCGGAGAAGCAATGACCAGGGCGATGAACACCAGATATAGGAAGTCCTTGGATAAGAGTCCGATGATGTTAGCTACGGAAGCTCCCAGGACCTTGCGGACGCCAATTTCTTTCAAACGTCGTTCCGCTGCGAAAGTAACCAAACCTAGCAAACCCAGGCAGGAGATGAAAATAGCCAGGAAGGTCCCCCAGAGTATCAGCTTGCCCAGGCGTTGATCTGCCTGATAGTTTTGCTGCAACTGCTTATCGAGAAAATAGTATTGAAAAGGTTCCTCGGGGTTGACTTGTTTCCAACTGGTTTCCATGGAGGTCAACAACCCAGGTAAATCGGCCGATTCCACATTGGCAATCAAATAATTGTGAGCATTATTGGGCCTAAAAAAGAAGCTTTGCCCTTCGATAGGGTCATGTAGCGATTTAGCATGAAAATCCTTTACTACCCCTACTATAGTAAAATCATATCGCGTTTCTCTCCACTCGTAAAACATTTTCCGCCCCACTGCTGTCTCTGCGGAATATCCCAAATTTTGAGCTAGTTTTTCATTAATGATGGTCGAGTTTAAAGTATCGGCTAAACGCTCATAACTAAACAGTCGCCCCTCCAAAAGTTCGAACTCCATCAGGTCGAGATAATCAGGCTCTATAAAAGTCATGTATGCTTGGCGGCCTTCATCAGCGGTCTTGCCTTCGCCAAATATGATCATATCTTCAAAATTGACACTGCCAGGATAGCTAGATACCCCTGAAGCACTAAGAACACGACTGTCTTTTAAAACCTCTTCCTTTAGCGGGTAAAAATTGTCATAAGCGTTGGGGCTATTCAGTGGTACCAAGATCTTTTGTTGTGGATTAAACCCAAGGTTCTTATTTTTTATGTAGTGCATCTGTTCATTGATCACGATGACGCCCTGAATGAGCGCTACCGAGATAATGAATTGTAACACGACCAACCCCTTTCTAATGTTCTGTGCTGAAAATTGGTCATTAAAACTACCGCGGAAGATCTTGATGGGTTGAAAAGAAGACAAATACAAGGCCGGATAGCTTCCCGCCACCAAGGTTGTCAAGACCACAAAACCGCAAAGTATAAACAATACAGCGGGATCTTTCAACACATTCAAATGAAGTTCCTTGCCCAGCATTTGATTAAATACGGGTAAGAGTAATTCGGCGACCAGAAAAGCAATGCTTACCGCCAGCAGCGTATACACCAAGGCTTCGCTCATAAATTGTCCAAAGAGAGTAGACCTGGTCGCACCGATCACCTTTCTTACACCTACTTCCTGCGAACGAACCGTAGCTTTGGCCGTGGCCAAATTCATGAAATTAATACACGCGATCAACAGCACAAATAGCGCAATGGAGCCCAAAATGTAGAAATAGGCAATATCACCGGTTGGTCCAGGTTGTAGAGCTACATCCGAATAGAGGTAAATATCTTCCATCGGCTCTAAGAAATGTCTTTTGCGGAAGCCCATCTGGCGCAATCGCTCCCCAGCATAGGATTCCAGCCAAGTCGGAAGCTTAGCTTCCAAAGTCGCCGCATCTGTGCCGGGTTGTAGCCGCAGATAAGTATAAAATAGATTATTGCCTCCCCACTCTTGCAAGCGGTAAAATCGACGCCCGAGGGCACCGCTATTCATGGACAAAAAGAAATCAACATCAAGGTGAGAACTATAGGTGGAGGATTCGAAAACCCCAGTTACCTCGAAAAATTCATTCCCCCAAAGACTTTCAACTTTGATCGATTGACCAATAGGGTTCTCTTCCTGAAACAGTTTATTAGCAATGGCGGTTGATAATACTACCGAATTCGGTTGGTCAAGGGCGTGAAGGGGGTCCCCCGCTACGAAGTCATAGGTGAATATCTGAAACAGGGTGCTGTCCGCGTAGATTCCCTTCGGCTCAAAATAGGCGCGATCCTTATACTTAAGTAGGTATTTATCAACGCTGGGAGCTTTTATGAGTCGAGCGCTCTGCATCACTTCGGGGAAGTCAGCCCGAATCGCTTGCGCCAAAGGAGAAGGAGTCGTCGCAGTAGCATCAATGGTATTCCCGATAATGAATTCCGTTGCCACCCGATAGAGTTGGCCACTGTGCACGTGATGCTTATCCATGGTCCACTCGTCCCGCAGGTACTGTATGATCAACAAACAGCAGGCCAAGCCAATGGCCAGGCCGAAAATATTAATACTCGCATAACCTTTGAATTTTTTCAATCCCCTTAGCGCGATCTTAATATAGTTGTACCACATGTCAAAAGATTTTGATGATGCCCTGCCCGGAAGTCAGCAAAATCTATTCCAAGGATCTAAACTACTGTAAATCAATATTTTACTTTTTTATACTCAAAAGGAACTTGTCCATCTCCGAACAAAAAGTGTACGAAAATGAACAAGCTGCAAGTACTCAAGAAGTGAGTAGTTGCTCCCGTCGGTATCCATATACAATTTCATCTTCATACTGTCCATTTTTCCAAATGGTCCTTTCGAAACGTGCTTCCAGCACAAATCCTGCCTTCTCCAATACGCGTTGTGAGCCTATATTGGAACCAAAAGGACGGGCAAAGATCCGATCTAGCTCCCAGGTTTTGAAACTATACGCCAGCATTTGTTGAATCGCTCGAGTCATGATCCCTTTACCCCAAAATGCTTGTGCCAACCAGTAGCCCATTTCCGCATTCTTGCAAAAGATATCACTTTGTGGATGTACACCTATGGCCCCCACGGCTTCTCCTTTTACATCGATCGCAAAGATGTCGTAGGGTTCCCCTTTTCTGGCTCTCGCGATGAAGCCTTCGCCACTTTCGCGGGTATATGGGTGGGGAAAATGATTGGTGAGATTCTTTGCAATTTCGTAATTGTCGGCATACCTTACCAAGGTATCCAGATCGCTGATTTGCCAGGGCCTCAAGGTAAAATCCATTTTGCTTTTTCTTTTTGCAACAGCCTAAGTCCTCAGAAAATTCCAAAGCATTCTACTGTTTTTACACTAACCCATCTATCTATTCAGAGATATGTGTTATTTTAGCTACCTAAGTCTTCCTGACAGCTATTGGTATCAGAACGTCCTATCAGGTAATTTTCTTGAACAGCTCAATAGTTCTTCTTTCTCTTTATCAACTCATTATGCCCAGATTATTCTTATTTTTATTTTAACAGTGTAAAAAACTTGTCTCTCCTTAAATCAGATACAATGACTACCTTAGAATTCTAGTCACTGAATATAAATCGCTTCCTTTTCTTCTTTTCGTTTTTTGGCTACCATTCGGCCATACTTATGGCGCAAAAGGCCGAATTGGTGGAAGACAGTATTGATGAGGTGGAGGGAATGGTGGAGTAAAGCCGAGCAACTTGCAAAAACTTGAATAATTCGTATTTTCCATTTACGTAGTGCGACAATAGATTCTCCTATTTTTCAGCTGCATCTATTATCACACGACTTAAGCTAGGACAGCATTTACTCAGTTCGACCATAAGCACAAATAACCATGAAACTAACCCGCTGCATTAAGAATATTCTTTTTGTTTTCACCTTGGTGCTACTGTTACCCTTTTCAGGGATGGCCCAAAAGCCTGAACTCATCCCGAATCAGCAAGGCCATTTAGAGGCCATTATTGAAATGGAGATTTCTCCCAATCATCAACTATTAGCTACTATCGGGAAGGATAAGCAACTTATCCTTTGGAGCTACAAAACGACCAAGCTATTAAGAAAGATACACAGTGAGTCTTATTTTGAGGCAGTTTGGTTTGTCAACAATAAAGAAGTAGCAACGCTTGATGACCAGCATCAGGTGCAAATAAGAGATGTAAATACGGGAAAACAAATACGGGAATTCCAGACTACCACCGAAGACGTACAGGACTATACCTTTAGTTCGGATCACCAACTGCTTGCCTTGCGAAAGAAAAAAGGGGCCTTGGCCGTATGGAACCTAGATACCGGTTCTCTACTTTGGGAGGTGGCTACCACTGCTGCGGAAGGCGTTTTACATTTTAATAAGGATGATCAGTCTATCTCCATCAGAAACAACTTCGGTAAAATTCAATCGACTCATCAATTAGCCGATGGTCTTACTGCTGAAATGAACGAGGACTTTTTCCAGCCTGCCTTCACACCTGGAGAACGAGGCATTACTAGGCTAGGAGATGGCAAAATGATTTACTCAAATCAAGATCAAGTACAAGTGGTAAATTTTTCTAGAGCCTTATCACATACCCTCAACATTCGCGACCAAGCACTGACCCTAGTCCCACAGGGAGGTGGCTTTGATCGTATGTACGATCCGGAGTTTCCGCTTCCAGTAATGGATTTCGTCTTTTCGGCTAAAGGAGATGAGCTTTTCCTCAAGCGATTCCATATGATCATGTGGGCTACCGGGACTATGAATATAGAGGCTTACTTCAACTTAAGCAGATTGAATCTGAATACGGGAGTATCTATAGGGGATAAAATACGGGAATACAACAGTGGAATTATTCATCTAACTAAAGATGAAAAATTCATACTCACTTCGGACGATGTTAATAATATTCACTACCGGAATGCCACGAATCCGGACGAAATTGTCAAAGCAATCAATCAAGAAGAAATATTTCATACCAAGGCTATTATTGCTGATGACCTCAGCTCCATTGGCATACACAGATTTGATCAACACGGTCTAAGAACATTAGATCTTCTGAACAGAACGCAGTGGGAAAAAGCACCCGAACAAAGTAGTCTTGCCAGGGGAGCAAAGCTATACCTGGAAGGGTATAGTTCTTATAACGTCAACTCCGCGGCCATCGCCCAATCAAAACCCAGGGTATTGATCAATTATCGGAAGGTCCCCTTTTCGGCACCAGTAGTTGGTGGGCCATTGGAGTTCGTAGCCGTATTGGATCAAACGGGAAAACAGATAGGCTTACCATTTAATTTTTACGTAGATGAGCTGAGTTTTTCTTCAAACGAACAATACGCCATTGGTAAATGGTACCTGGAGGAGGCGAAAAGAGACTTTGTTAGTGGTGTAGCGAATATCTATGGTGATAGTCGGCGGCATGGGGCCTATGAATTGGGCGCCTGGGACTATGAAGGTGGAAAATTGATTAAAAGTGATAACCCCTACGATGGGGACACCTACGAAGCTAATTTTCTACAAACCCCTACCGGTGTCAACAGATTCCTAGCCTTCCACTTTATGGAGGCAAAAACCTCGGCAATTAATCGGGTAGATAAACAAAAAACACAGTCCTGGAACCTTAGTACAGGACAACTATTGGCAGAAAAGAAGTGGCCGAATGAGGTGGCTGCTGTAGATTTTTTGTCAAATGGCCAAGAGGCTTTAGTTTCGTTCACCAACGGAAAAATGGTACGTTGGAATACCCAAAACGGTGCGGTTGTAAAAGAATGGAACAATATTGGAACTTTCTACAGCATCGAAGTCTCAGAGAATAATGAACATGCTACGCTTCGCCATAAAGGAATTGTAGCCATTTTTGACCTGAATAAAGGGCAAATACTTTTCCAAACCGGACAAAACAGGCCCCTCATGACTACTATGTTCGGGCTCCAGGGTGTTTACGAGGGACGTAAGATGGGGGAAGTCAGTGATGTAAAAGTAAATGATAAAACAGATCGAGCTATAACCGCCTATTTCGACGGTACCGTTTCATTTTGGGATCTGGAAGCTGGCAAGGAAGTGGCAAGCCTGTATACCTTGGATTCAACAAATTGGGTTGTACTGAGCCCCAATGGCCTCTTCGATGCCACCCCAGGCGCCATGAACTCATTGTATTTTGTAATTGGAACGGAAACCATAGAGTTAGAGCAACTCAAGGAAAGGTACTTCGAACCGGGACTACTACAGAAATTGATGGGGTTTTCCACAGAGCGGATTCGCCCAGTTGACAATTTAAATCAAGTAGCCTTGTACCCTAGAATAAAGGAAGACACCAAGATTCAAAACAATATTTTACAAGTAAAACTAGAGGAACGGAATGGTGGGATTGGGCCCGTCAGTATTTTCGTGAATGGCAAGGAGGTCACTGCCGAAGCCAATCCCCTACCTAGAGAATCAGGCGCCAAAAGACCGAGCGACTTCACCTTCGACCTAAAACCCTTTGCACGGCTGTTCCTCAAAGATCCTTCGGAGACAAATAGGGTCACCCTGCGGGCATACAATGAAGAGGGCTGGCTGAAGAGTGCTGCCTTTAATATACCTTACCAATATCAAACCCTTAGCAGCAAAGGAAGCGGTAGTACTGCCGAAGATGTAGCATTGAAGTACGACCCCAAGCTCTATGTGGTCTGCATCGGCACTTCAGAGTACACGGGGGATCAACTAGACCTCCGCTATGCCGACCAGGATGCCCGTAGCATCGCTGAAGCCATGAACGCCTCAGGCACTGCCCTGTTCAGTGCCAAGGGGGATAGCGTGGAAGTGCATTGCCTGACGACTGATACCAAAAAGATAGTTGGAGAAGCCATTAACTGGAAATTTTCCAACAAACCCAACATCAAATCTACTTTCCAATCCATTGCCGCCAAGGCCAAAGCCGAAGATATTCTAGTAGTCTACCTTTCCGGGCATGGCGTCACTTATGGCAGTGCAGAGAAAGCGCAATTTCATTACCTGACCCAGGGGGTGGCCAGCGAGGATCTTAGTGATAGCTACACGCGCGAAGCCTATACCCTATCTGGCGATGAACTGACCGGAATGATCAACACCGTTCCCGCCTTAAAGCAGGTGCTGATGATCGACGCCTGCAATTCGGGGCAGATCGTCGCCAGCCTCACGGAAGGTCGAAAGAGCCTGAATTCCAGCCAGATCCGCGCCCTGGATCGCATGAAGGACCGTACCGGCATGTTTGTCATTTCTGGTAGCGCAGCCAATAAGGTAAGTTACGAGGCCAGTCAATATGGACAAGGATTATTAACCTTCAGTCTCCTGCAGGGCATGAAACTGGTCACCGCAAAGAGTATGGATGCCCACCTGGACGTTATGCAGTTGTTTCAGCACGCGCGCGATCAGGTACCTGAGTTGGCGAAGGGGATCGGGGGGATTCAACGGCCCGTGCTGGCCTTCCCGAGCAATGGCTCCAGCTTTGATATAGGGATCGTAAATGATCAGGTGAAAATTCCCATTGCTAGTAAAAAACCTGTTTTCATCCGCAATGTCTTTTTGGAAGAAAAGGCTTTTGACGATGTCATTGGACTAGGAGAGGAATTGGCTACTTACTTTCAGAAGATCAGCAGTAAGGGTGCGAATGCCAGCTACATTTTTGTAGATGTTAATCAGTTCGACAATGCCTATTCTATGAAGGGGATTTACAAGCTCACCGGAAATACAGTAAAGCTGAAGGGGGCTTTGTTCAAAGGCAATCAAAATGTGGGCAGTTTCGAATTGGAAGGTCAAAAGAATGATGTTAAGACTTTAGTAGATGATCTAGTTTGGGAAGTTGAAGGGTTGGTAGAAAATTAGCCTAGCCATATGATAAACCTAAGGAGACATGATACAAAATGGTTTGGGAGTCCTGAGGTGACTTCTGTTCAGTCAGGAGGTCACTTTCCCTATTCTCTTCGAGGTCAGTATATTTTTTCATTTGCCTTTAGCTGGCTAGCACTTCTGCTAGTGGGTCCGCCCCAGCTTGTTGCCCAAAAGCCAATATTAATCTCGAATCAACAGGGACATCTGGATACGATCATTCACCTGGACGTATCCCCCCATGAACATTTAATGGCAACGATTGGGCGAGATCGTCAACTGATCCTTTGGGACTACCCGTCCGCCAAAATTCTGCGCCGCTTGCCAAGTCCGCATCATTTTAGGGAGGTTTGGTTTGTGGATGAGGAACGGGTAGCAACCTTTGACGAGAACAATCAAGTGCGCATCTGGGATGTCAAGACGGGGCAGTACACCATAGATGCTGGGAATAGTGAATTGGAGCTGTTGAATTATGCTTTAAATGCCGATCGCACTAGGTTGGCCTTGCAAGGCGTCAATGGCAGCCTTGCACTCTATGAGATCGGGAAAAAGGAGCCCCTTTGGGCAATCACAATCAACCCTATAAAAGGGTTTCTGCATTTTAACCCCAAGAGTAGTCGGCTTGTCCTTCGCGATGAACTGGGGATGATCAAGGCTGTCCGGAGCACGAGCAACGGCTCAGCCGCCAGACAAAAAAAAGATTTTTTCCAAACCGAATATGAACCCTCAAAGCTCCATAGAATTGAATTTGACAAAGCTTCCTATGTTGAAGGCAAGCAAGGATACATAGTGGATTTTTCCGCTGAAAAAGTTAGCTCGGTCCCCTTACCATATGCCATCGACAATCCCACCCCCTTTGCTTATTCACAAGATGGGAATACAGTAGTGACCTTCGAGGTCGTAAGCTCAAGTATTGTGTTGGGAGGTGGGTCTCAAAAAATGAGCTACCGGACTTTCATAAGTGTTACTGATCTTTCAAGTGGAGAAGTCAATCGTCGGGTGTATCCGGAAAATTATTTATCCATACACCTGGCTGAAAACGGCAAAATGCTATTGTTGATAGATGACTTCAATGATATCCATTTTATACCATCGCATTTACCAGAAAATCATGCTCGGGCCTTTCTTCAGCCTTCTATATTCCATACTAAAGTACAAATTACCCCCGACCTTAAAACAGCTTCACTACGGAAGTTTGATAGCCATGGGGTGAGGACGATCAACCTCACTACCCGAGAGGACTGGCAGAGAGTCGAAGGGTGGCCCTATTTGAGTCGCGGAGCACTACCTTTTTTCGATGCCCCATCAGGCGGCAACAGTACACCTAATTTTGTCTATGTGGCCCATGCCAAACCAAGAGCACTGATCAATAGCCGAAAAACGCCTTTAGAACCACCTATGCAAGGAGGACCTTTTGACTTCATCGCACTTGCTGATAAAGAGGGAAAATTGTTAAAAACCTATGATTTCTACGCGGACGAAGTAAGGTTTTCTCCCGACGAAAAATTCGCGATCGCAAAATGGTATAGCGAAAAAGAAGAAGGATCGCCCGCCTATGAGCTTGCCAACGTTTATGGTGACATAAAACAGCATGGTCCCTACCAATTGGGGATTTGGGATTACGAAACAGGTGGCCTTATTCCAGGCAACCCTAATTGGGGTTACTCGGATCTGTTTACAGCCGAGTTTTTACAAACCCCAACCGGACTGGATCGTTTCCACGCCCTACATTTTGATCAAGATGAGATCTTCGCCTTACATACAGCGCAAGGAAGAAAAACAGCCTATTGGAATCTTAGCCAACAACAACTGCTTGCCGAACACGAATGGACGGATGAAATGATTGCCACGGAATTTCTACAGGATGGGCAACACGTCCTTTCTACCTTCGCTAATGGTAAAATGGTGCTCTGGCAACCAAGCACTGGTCAAATACAGAAGGAATGGCGGGATCTCGGTGTATTTTATAGCATTAAAGTTAGCCCTAACCAACGTTACATCAGCCTACGTAATGGTGGGAAAGCCAGTGTTTTTGATCTACAAAGAGGTAAAATATTGATGCAAATAGGAGAAGCCCGTCCCTTTCCGACTACCATGTATGGTATCCGGAATGTCTATAGTGGCAGAAACATGGGAGAAGTTAGTGATCTACAAATAGATGATCAAACTCATAAAGCCATTTCTGGCCATTTCGATGGCAGCCTGATGTTCTGGGATTTGCAAGATGGTAAGTTATTGGCGACTCAATATAGCATAGGCGCCACCGAATGGGTGGTAGTTAGTCCCGCTGGTTTATTTGATGCTTCAGCTGGGGCCCTAAACTTCTTATACTTTGTCATCGGAACCGAAATAATAGAGTTGGAGCAGTTAAAGGAACGCTATTTTGAACCGAGTCTGCTACAAAAGTTAATGGGTTATTCCACCGAACGAATACGGCCAGTAGATAAGCTAGACGAAGTGGCACTCTATCCAAAGATCACCGAGGAGACCTCTATTCAAAACAACGTGCTCCACGTAAAGCTTTTGGAACGGAACGGGGGCATTGGCCCAGTGAGTATTTTGATCAATGGAAAAGAAGTAAGCGCTGAGGCCAATCCAATGCCTCGAAAGCCGGGTGCAAAACGACCCGGTGATTTCACTTTCGATTTGAAGCCCTTCGAACGGCTGTTCCTCAAAGGTACCCAGGAGGTCAATGTCATTTCTATTAGAGCTTATAATGAGGAAGGATGGCTTAAAAGTGCCGCCTACGAGATACCTTACATTTATCAAATAGCGAGCAGCAAAGGTAGTGGCAATGCAAGTGAGGATATACCATTGAAGTACGACCCCAAGCTTTATGTGATCTGCATTGGCACTTCTCAGTACACTGGAGATCAGTTGGATCTACGCTGTGCCGACCAAGATGCCCGCAACATGGCTACCGCCCTGAACGCTTCGGGTGCTGCTCTTTTCAATGCTAGGGGTGACAGCGTTGAAGTATACTGTCTGACTACAGATACCGAGAAAATGGTGGAGGCAAGTATTGATTGGAAGTTTTCTAATAAACCCAACATCGAAGCCACCTTTCAAGCCCTAGCCCAAAAAGCCAAGGCCGAGGATATCCTGGTCGTCTACCTTTCGGGGCATGGCATCACTTACGGTAATGCAGATCTGGCACAGTTCCATTACCTGACACAGGGGATTGCCAGCGTAGATCTCAGTGATAGTTATACCCGTAGAGCCTATACGATCTCGGGAGAGGAACTGACTGGCATGATCAATGCTGTACCGGCCTTAAAACAGGTCTTAATCATCGACGCCTGTAATTCGGGACAGATCCTCTCCAGTCTCCAGGAAGGCCAGAAGAGCCTGAACTCCAGTCAAATTCGGGCCCTGGATCGCATGAAAGACCGGACGGGCATGTTTCTCCTCTCCGGCAGTGCCTCTAATAAGGTAAGTTACGAGGCGAGCCAGTACGGACAGGGCCTACTTACTTTTAGTCTTTTACAAGGTATGAAGTTGGTCGCTGCCAGGAATGAAGACAACCTGGACGTTATGCAGTTGTTTCAGCACGCGCGCGATCAGGTACCTGAGTTGGCGAAGGGGATCGGGGGGATTCAACGTCCCGTGCTGGCCTTCCCGAGCAATGGCTCCAGCTTTGATATAGGGATCGTCAATGATCAGGTGAAAATTCCCGTAGCCACCAAAAAGCCAGTGTTCATTCGAAATTTCTTTATCGAAGAACGAACGCTGGATGACTCGCTGGAAATAGGAAAATCCCTGAGCCAATATTTTCAAAAAGTGAGTAGTAAAGGAGCTGATGCGGCCTACCTGTACGTAGATGTCAATGAATATGATAACGCCTATTCGATTAAAGGAATCTATACCCTAGACGGAAATAGGATCAAAGTCCGAGCTGCCCTGTTTCAAGGCAAAAAGAAAGTTGGCCAGTTTAGCCTAGAGGGCTTTAAGGATGATGTAAACTCCCTGATAGCTGAGCTGGTACAGGAAGCAGAATGGTTGCTGGAGTGAGAACATACCTTGCAGCAAACCCAAAATCCAAAATTCCTCCAAGTCATGTATAAAATCATCATGAAATATCTCATATTAAGTTTGAAAGTAGAAAAATACAACCTCTTACCCATTAAACGATCAATGAAGAAAGTGCGATTCGTTCCCCTCTTATTGCTGTGCGTACTCCTGGGGTTACATTTCGCTCAGGCTCAGAACCCCGAGCTCCGCTTTCCCTTAAATACCTCAAAAGGATTCCGTAGTCTGGAGTTCTCCGCGGATGGCAAGAAAATCCTGGCTGCTACTGGTACAGATGTACGGATTTGGGATGTTGCTTCCGGCCTGATGGTGAATGCTAAGATTCTTGAGAAATTTGTCTTAGGAGCAGAATATATACCTCAGCATTCAGACATTATCATTCATTCTTCAAAAGCAGTCTATGATCAAGTATTTCGTTGGGATGGAAAATCGAAAGAGATCAAGATAGAAATGGAGGAAGGTTGGCTTGGATTCTCAGCGAGTGGAAAGCGTAGCTATTTTAGGCTGTATAATGACCTCAATGCCTGGGATCAAGAAATGGAATCCTTTAGGGATTTTGATATCGATATCGGATACAACAGGGGCTATCCCTCTCCTATCGATGATAACGAGATTTATTGGGTAGATAATAACATTCGAAGTGCAACTGGATCTGCAGATTCAGCCCAAATAACGTTACTCGCCGTTGAACCTGCAAGTAAATCCCTCCTTACCAAAGTCAAAGGCATCATTAAAGAGATATATTGGGTAAAGAATAAGCAGGAAGCATTGGTACAGCTTGAAACAAAGGCAGAGGGTCAAACTATTCAAATCTTCCAACTACTAAATTACAGAAATGGTCAATGGGGACAAAAAGTTGCCGAAATTAAAGCAGAAGACATCACTCAGGTACATACCTCAACAGATGGTTCAAAGGTTTATATCCTCACAGACACTTGGCAACAGGTTTTATTAGATTTCAATCAGACTACCATCATCCAACAAACCTCACCAGTACCTGTAAGTAAGCCTGATTTTGAGATCTCAGCTTCTTTTTGGAACAAAGCCTTTAGGTTCACAGCCGATGGCCAACTTTTAGGGGTTTTTCCAGCCTCACGAGAAAAAGCAGAAGTGTGGAGCGTATGGAATCGCAAAAAGCTATGGGACCTGAATTTTCGAATAGAAGAGCCAGCGGATTATTTTGCACCTTCCGAACAACTGGCTTTTAGTCCCGATGGTCAGTACCTACTACATGGTGACAAATATGGTCAGATGCGGCTCCTGGAGAGTCCGACCGGCACATTAGTCCAGGCGTTAAATTCCGGCACCATGCACCGGATTAGCAACCTGGGTTTTGCGGATAATTACCAATTACATGCACTTACAACGGATACAACTATCTGGCAATGCGACCTCACTACCGTAAGCTTTGCTAAGATCGCTAGTTCCAAGGTATTCCACACGCCGAATAATCAACTTAAATCTCCGTTTTACAACCTTGAAGAGGTTTTTAGTCAAGATAATTCTTGGCATGCCAACTGGACCAATGACCCAGAGGTTCCTCATCCTACTGGATTAATCATTACAGAGCAATTGTCGGGCAATGTAATAAATGTCCCCCCCGCCAATGCTAGTTCTATGACCACTGCAGCCTCCTTTTCCCCAGATAATAGTCTGGTGATAATGGGAACACAAGACAACATCATCCGTGTCGCTCGTACTGCAGACGGGGCCGTACAGCATACCTTCCGAGGGCACCAGGCTGATATCTTAGCCTTGGCCATTTCCAAAGATAACCGACTGGCTGCCTCCCTATCAAAAGACCAATCCGAAATTAAGCTTTGGGATTTGCAGAAAGGGGTAGAATTAGCTTCCGTCTTTTTGTTCGGCCAACAGGACTACGCGATCATTAGCCCTAATGGCATTTTTGATGCCTCACCTGGGACCATGCGAAATCTCTACTTTGTAGTCGAGGATGAGATCATCGATCTGGAGCAATTGAAAGAGCTATATTGGGTACCCAATCTATTGAAAAAACTATTAGCGGGTGATTCTCCCAAGGAGATTCGCAATGTTGGAGATAATGCATTAGATGAGTTTTATCCTTTGACAACAGCCCGGATCGAAAAGGACCAGCTGGTGATCAATATCGAAGAAAGGAAGGGCGGCTTGGGTCCTCTACATCTATACATCAATGGCACGCTGGTCAACAAAAACCTCAATCGCCGACAGGAGAGCCGATTGAAAATCCCTTTAGAACAATATGCCAAGCACTTTTACACCCAAAGGCCGAATGCCATCAGCCTGCAATCCTTCAACAAGAAAGAGTGGATGAAAAGTCGTCCGGTAAAACTTCCCCCTTACGTGCCCAGTTTCCCCATACAACGAGACCACAAGCTAGCCCATCTCTATGCGATAGTCGTGGGCACCTCTGAATATGAAGGGGACGACCTTGATTTATCCTATGCGGGCAAAGATGCCGTAAGCATTCATAAAGCCTTGACCATCGCCGGGAAAGAACTATTCAAAGATCGGATTGATGTACGCCTTCTCACCACAGACGCCGTGCCCGAAGCAGATTTACCGACGAAAAGTAATATCCAAAAAGCCATAGCAGAGATCACCACCAAAGCGGAACCCATCGATCTGGTGCTGATCTACTTTGCCGGACATGGCAAAGCCATAGAAGAAAAAAATAATAAGTCCCACTTCTACTACCTGACCCAAAGTATGAAAAGCTTCCGGCAACTAGAAAACCCGCAAGCACGCCGCCTAGATGCTATTTCGCAAGAAGAGTTAACCGATTGGCTAAGCGAAATGGCGGCTAAAAAAAGAGTGCTGATCTTAGATGCCTGCAATTCCGGAGAAATGGTCAACGCTTTGGTCGGAGATAGAGACTTTAGTGAATCTCAATTGGTTGCTCTAGATCGACTGAAAGACAAAACCGGGATGTATATTCTGGCGGGAAGTGCCGCGGATCGCGAGAGCTTTGAGGCTACCCCATTTGGTCAAGGCTTACTCACCTACAGTCTGCTGCAAGGTATGCAGGAATTATCCGTCAAAGACCCTAATGATGAGGTAGATATATTACAATTATTAATGCATGCCGAGAATACGGTCCCGCAACTGGCCAAAAGCGTAGGAGTCTCGCAAAACCCCAAAATGTACAACCAGGATGGATTATCCAGCTTTCCCATTGGCATTGTGAGAGACCCTGCAGCTATCCCCGTGGCTACCGTCAAGCCCATGATCATTCAACCCCTGCTACTGCAAGATGGAGAGTTTTTTGATCACCTGGCGCTAACCCCTAAGTTGGAACAATACATTAACCGTATTGCTATTCGCAGCACAAATAATTTTATCTTTAGAAATATCAGATCTCATCAGCAAGGATACTCTATTCGAGGCTCGTATAAGCTACAAAATGAAAAAGTGATTTTTCAGGGACAGTTGAGAAAAGGGAGCCTAAAAGTGAAAGGGGCTTTCCTGCAACCCATCACTCGGCACCTAGATCAATTAAACGAACTTGTGGAAGCCATATTTGAAGAGGCAGAATTATTTATTGAGTAAGCGCCCCATTAGACCTTCATGTGTAATCTAAGCTTGACTTTAGCCTTTTACCACCTAAATTGTAGCCATGTCCATGAGTGGGTGGCCCGGCAAAAAACTGTTTGAGGGACGAGTTTTTTTTGCCAAGCGTTTTTTGCATACTTTTTTTGGCGAATG
>JAPIWU010086426.1:0-16308 GCA_037576205.1 Pyrocystis lunula | reverse complement strand
AACAAAAAACCACCCCCGCGCGCACAAACAAGACTCAACCCTCTATTAGGGAAGGACATCCAAAACCCGATCCTCCAACCTGCCCCGACCAGCCACTCATAATACACCGACCAAACCCAACCCCACCCCTCTCCAACACCCTGCACCTCCTCCCCTTATGAACCACGACCCAATCAACACACCAAGAAGAACCCATCCCGCGCGCACAAGGGGCGGACGTCCTACCCCGCCCGGGACGATCATCAATATCAGCCGCAACCGCCCACCCACCCGACGCTTACACCCAAATCCGTCATCCAGGGGGGAGGGGGCCCCCTGTCCGCCCGGACACCATGCGCACAAACCCGTCACTCCCCAAAGACCACCCTCATGCGCACAACACGACCACTTTCCCAAAGAAAAAACGGATACACGAACCACCCCGGGAAAATTCAATCCGCTCTTCCCCATCCGCCATCAACCCCCCACGCTATACTCACCCCCATGCGCCAATACCTCGACCTGCTCCAACACGTGATGGACCACGGCACACTCAAGGACGACCGGACAGGCACCGGCACCAAGTCCGTCTTCGGCTACCAGATGCGCTTCAACCTCGACGACACTTCCGGGGGCGGGCACGAAGCGGGGTTCCCACTGCTCACCACCAAGAAGCTGCACCTGCGGTCGATCATCCACGAGCTGCTCTGGTTCCTCCAGGGCGACACCAACATCCGCTACCTCAAGGACAACGGCGTCCGTATCTGGGACGAGTGGGCCGACGAGAACGGCGAACTCGGCCCCGTCTACGGCTACCAGTGGCGCAGCTGGCCCACGCCCGACGGCCAACACGTCGATCAGATCAGCCAGGTCATCGACCAGATCAGGCACACGCCCGACTCTCGCCGGATGCTCGTCTGCGCCTGGAACGTCGGGCAGATCGAGACGATGAAGCTGCCGCCCTGCCACTGCCTCTTCCAGTTCTACGTCGCCGAAGGCAAACTCTCCTGCCAGCTCTACCAGCGCTCGGCCGACATCTTCCTAGGCGTGCCGTTCAACATCGCAAGCTACGCCCTGCTGACCATGATGGCCGCTCAAGCCACCGGCCTCGCACCCGGCGAGTTCATCCACACCCTCGGCGACGCACACCTCTACCTCAACCACATCGATCAGGCCCGCGAACAACTCACCCGCGACCCACGCCCCCTGCCAACGATGAAACTCAACCCAAACGTCAACGACATCTTCGGCTTCACCTACGACGACTTCGAGTTATTGAACTACGACCCCCACCCCCACATCAAAGCCGTGGTAGCGGTGTAGGAATGTTCGATGTTCGATCTGCGATGTTCGATCTGATCAAATGATGAATTCTGAACCAACCACCAACCACCAACCACCAACCAACCCATCGAACATCTGCCTCATCGCCGCGATGTCCGAAAACCGCGTCATCGGCCGCAACGGCCAACTCCCCTGGCGCCTGCCCGACGAGATGAAGCACTTCATGCGCCTCACCACCGGCAACACCGTCGTCATGGGACGAAAAACCTTCGAGTCCATCAACGCAAAACCCCTGCCCAACCGACGAAACATCATCCTCACCCGTAACCCCGACTACCAAACCTCCGACAACGTCGAAGTCGCCCCCAGCGTCCAAGCCGCCATCCAACTCGCCTCCAAACCAACCACCAACCACCAACCACCAGCCACCAACATCTTCATCTGCGGCGGCGAACAGGCCTACCGCGACGCCCTGCCCCTGGCCGGCACCCTCTACCTCACCGTCGTCCACGCCACCTTCGAGGGCGACGCCCACTTCCCCAAGTTCGACGAATCCGAATGGACCCTCGCCGAGGAAATCCGCCACGACACCGACGAGAAGCACGCCTACGCGTTCACGTTCAAACGCTACGAACGGAACAATACCACCAAGTAATCGCTACAACTTTTTATAGTTTCATCTGTTTTCCGTATCAATCCCGCACGCACATAGCTAAAATAGCCTGACACACGCACGGAACCGGGTCTGAGTATGCACCCCCCACGCCCCGGTAGTGGGTCATTTTGAATTACGGGGTCGGTAAGTGCCCCGTTTGAGCGAACCGGCCTCAATCGCGGCCTGTTCCTTGGATTCCAGCAGGGCCACTATATCCAAGACTTCCCAGATTCGGTCAGACACCCCGGCAGCCATCGCGGGGGTAGCGCCCTTGTGGGCCTTGTGGCCCTTGCAGAAGTTGTAATACATGAAGAACAGGGCTTGGGCGTGGCAGTGGTTTTCGACCTTTTTCGAGAACGCATTTGTAAGCCGGGTGAAGCGCCGCAGGTGCATACGAAGCGTCAGGTTTGACCGCTCGACATAGGACGTGCTGATATGCTTCGGATCGGGCTGACCGAGCCGGGCGTAGGGCTTGCAGCCAACGCACTTGCTAGGGCTGTATTTGACGTGGGCGGGCTTATTCTTATTCCGGGGATCGTCGCCGTACAACTTCACTAGCTGGCCGTAGTCCACCAGCGAACCGAAGTTGTCATAAACCGCCTCAAAATAGGCCCCGTAACCGTCGGTGGTCAGTTGAATCCGATTGACGATCCGACCGGCCAAGTCATTCATAAACTCCCAAGCGGTCCCGGCGTCACGGGGGCCGACCGCCCACGTCACCATCAGCTTGGTATCCGCGTCGATCGCCGTCCAGGTCCAAACGTCACCGGCCCCGGCCTTGCCACGGTCGGCCTGCTTCTGCTTGCAGCCTACGAATTGCCAAATCTCATCACACTGGACCCGCTCGCAGGTCAGGCCGCGTACATGCTCATCATGGTATTCGGCGCAAACTTCGCCAAGCTCGGCCAGCAAACGCAGGACAGCGCCCTTGCTCCGGCCGGTGGTCCGGCAGATAGAGCGGATCGACATACCCTCTACCATGAGGTGGATGATTTGGGTTCGCTGTTCGGTCGTGAGCCTATTCATTGCTTGCCTCCACTAGAATTATTGTAGCTACAATATTTATCCTGTCAAGGGCTAATACCAGTTGACTGGATAAAAAATGTGGCTACAATAAAGTGATGGCCAAGAAACGCCCCAAACAGGCAGGTCCCGGTAGGCCCCCCAAGGCGGACCGAGACCGCAAAGACAATGTATTGCGGATTCGTCTGACTGAAAACGAACGTGCGAGGCTAGATCGAGCGGCCGAGAACAGTAATATGGATACTTCTACCTGGGCACGTCAGGTATTACTTTCATCATCTTGATCTTTGTTCTTCATCACAACCGCGACATTAAAAATCTGTGTCACCCACTCACCTTCAGGCTTCTTGGCGTCACGAATACTAACCGTGAATGTTATTTGGCCAGATTTGGGAGGAAGTAGTGGTATTTCAACATATATACGGTTGCGATAGAATGATTTCGTAAAATCAAACTCACTCTCTCGCATCGTAACCGGTGCTTCACCACCAGTTAAATCCATTTCCGCCTTAATTACACACCTTTCAGCGCGATTTACCTCTGTATTTCGCCAACTAGAGGTAACAAGACACTTAAAAATCGGTGGCGGGTCTTTTTCGGCATCTACCAAACTCTGAGGACCATCATATTCAATGGTTTCAATTACATTAAATACGCTGACCTGATTCGTGTTTTGATCAACCGAACCACCCTCAGATACAACCATGTACATGGGTTCAATCATTATAAGTGACCGTATTGCACTTTCTAGGCGTGCATTCCCTTGTAATTTGCCGTATCAGAAAAAGCTATTTCCGATCCATAGCCCCGGCTTTCATAATCAAAACGAGCCTCGAAGGCTTCGTGTAACGCGCGTGTTATCTTCTCTATTTGGTGATTGGATAGCTTGTGTCCCCGGCAACGCAACGCAACAACCACAGCGCTTGGATTTTTAAATCTTGCAATATCGTTATTGTGTAGTTCGTCCGGCAAGGCCCCAACTTCATATCTCGCGAGAGAAGCCTGCCCGATTGCAAGCAATAACCCCATCGCTTCGCGACCCATCGCCCATCGCTCTCTAATGGCCTTGATTTCATTCGGAAATAACAGACCGTGTTTTTTACGGTATTCATCAAAGGCCAAGTCGATGGGATCGGTACTGTTTGGGTCGCGAAACGCACCGCCACATTCTTCACAAACTAATACTCGCTGGGGAACTTCAAACGGCTCCTTGCGCACCGTGAGCGTTTTAGTTTCGTCTCTCGGGACACAAAACCTATCCTCCTCGCAGTATGGGCAAAATTCTCGCCTGGTCATATTACGAGTCCTCCCTATATGGATATTCAAGTTCTTCCTTTGTTTCATCGCTCTCATGAAAAGACAGAATCAAACACCGTGGTGGCTGGTTCGGTAGATTCATATTGATCCGAACTTTGATATAAGCCTCGACGCCTGCAATGTCATAGCCAAAAACCCAGATTTCTTGATTTCGGTATTCGTGTTCTTCTTCGGGGCCGTATGAATAATCTTTGAGTCCCAGTGAGTAGATAATCTGTTTTGCCGAGTCTTCATCTTGCCCTAAATCAGCAAGGTCTTGTTGGTAATCACGTGTCAACCGGGGCTTAAACCGGAGCCGTTCAGGGGGGACTTTGGCTAAATTTGCCAAAAAGCGCCGAACCTCATGCGGACTTACTATTCTATGATCGGCCATTTGATCTTATCACATGATATGTTTTCGGTCAATGAATATCCGGCACAATACACACTAAATGTGGCGTGTTGCCGCAACGCCGTGCGCGCATAAACCCCTTGTTGATATGTATTTGGGTTAAATTGGGCCGAGGTGGGGACCGGCTGCTAAGCGATCATACCCGATATTTAGTGCGAAAGCTAGGTCTTTTTATCGGATGACTTGTCAACAATCCACTTTGCCCGCTGCGAGGGGTCCGTGGGCATCTCCCAAATCTCCCCACACGCCTCACACTCCATAGGCTGCTGACGGTCCCCCTGATCGTCAGTTCTGACCGGGTGGACCTTGTGGGGGCCGACCCTGCCGCACTCGATGCACTTGGCGGTTGTGGTTTCCATACCCATATTGTATCAGGGGCGCAAGCGGGATCGGTCAGGGCCGAATTTCAAAATGACCCACTACCCACGCCCCCGCCATCACTCCTATCAGGAACGGATCGCGACACGGACCGCACGCGGCGTGGCTATCGCGATGTTGTTGTCGCCTGTGAGCCTGGCCTGTCCGACGACAGCCCACGCCGTCTCGCTCGCCGAGGCCGCCGCGATGCCGATCGGCACGCAGGTCACGATCAATCAGGCTTTGGTTATCAACGCGACCAAAATGACAATTAACGGCGACAACCTGATCCAGCTGCGCGACGGCACACGCGCCGTCTCGGTCTTCGCCGAATCTGATGGCATATCGATCGTCGACTTCCTGAATGGCGCGGCCGCGGGCGACGTCATCAGCTTCACCGCGACGACGCATAGCTACTTTGGCTTATTGGAACTCACCGCGATGACCGGACCGGCAACCCGCGTCAACAGCCCGACGATCGGCACAAATATTGATCCAGCCCCCGTAACATCAACTGACTTAGACGACTTCAGCCCGACCGCCGAAGGGTTGGAAAGCAGGTACGTCGAGTTGCAAGGTATTGAGCTGTTCCACAATCATTCATCCGCAGCAAGTCCGCCGTCACAGGGCTCCGCCGCTTCGGGTGAATTGTTCCAGAAGCACACGCTCTATGCCGCACGTGACATCAACGGCAACCTGACAACCGTCTGGGCCCGCTCACAGGCGTCCGTCGATGCGCTTAACGCCTACTTCGGCACGATCCCCGCGGGCTACTTCGACCTGCCAGGCATCTTCCTGCACGCGTTCGACCGTGACGACCCTTTGCCCGGCGTCGCCGGCGAGAATTACATCATGAACCCCGTCGTCGTCGGCATCCCCGGCGACCTGAACTTCGACGGCTTCGTCGGCATCGCCGACCTCAACGCCGTGCTCACCGCATGGAACCAGACCGTCACCCCCGGCAGCGCCCCATCAGGCGACCCGTCCGGCGACGGGTTTGTCGGCATCGAAGACCTCAACACCGTCCTGGGCAACTGGAACACCGGCACACCGCCGACGCGTGCGGTACCCGAGCCGGGCACATTCCTGTGCCTTACGGGGATGGTGTTGGCGGTAAGCCGCGGCTTCAGATGAGCCCGTAGCACGAGCCGGGTTAAATGGCTGACATTGCCAATTAATCTGTAAACGTTCGCGGGCGCGTGCTACGATACGTATTCTGTTTCGGGGCATGATGACAAGGATTTAAGCCCATGTGTGCAGCAACCCGGATCGCGAAATACCGTGTGTGCGGCGTATTGGCTGCGGTAGTGGCGGGCGTAACCGTACTTCCACCGGCAGCGGGTGCGGTGACGTACCGGACGGTTGCGCTGTCGGGCCAGCAGGCGCCGGGTCTGGAGCCGGGGGTTGTATTGGTGCCCTATCTCTTTCCGTCGATTAACAAAGCGGGGCGTGTGACATTCCAGGCGGGCCTAAGTGGTGCTGGGGTAGATGAGAATAACAATGCCGGTGTCTGGGTGGAGCGCAACGGTGCGATTGCGCTAGTGGCGAGGGCCGGCGATCAAGTACCGGGTGCGGACGCGGGTGTTGTATACGATAGATTCCCGGCTACTTCACGGACAATTAATGACGCCGGCGGCGTGTCGTTTAAGAGCCTCATCACGGGTGTCGGTGTGGACGACACGAATAACACCGTCTATGTAGCGGAATCTTCCGGGGTGATGCAACAGGTCGCACGCACGGGCGACCCCGCCCCGGGCACGGCTCCCGGCGTGGTGTTTTCGAGTATCGGTAATAAGTTCGAGATCGCGGTATTCAATGCGGCCGGCCAATCCATAATAGGTGGAAGCCTGGCCGGCACTGGGGTGGACGATACGAACAATCGGGGCTTGTGGTCGGACGCGTCGGGCACGTTATCGCTGGTCGCCAGGACCGGCGACCAGGCGCCCGGCACGGACATCGGGACGCTGTATGCATCCTTCGACACAGCTCCCGTGTTGAATAACACGGGCCAGACCGCGTTTAGAGCCACACTCACAGGGCCTAACGTAGACGCAACGAATAACGAGGGCTTATGGACCGGACCGACCGACGATTTACAGTTGACTTTGAGGGCGGGCGGACCCGCGCCGGGCACCGACCCGGGCGTCATCTTTAGCGACTCCGCGCTGACCGCGGGCGCCGCGGTTTTCAGTTTGCCGACGATCAACAGCTCCGGCCAGATCGCGTTTACGGGCGGGCTTGCGGGGACCGGTATCACGGACGGCAACAGCCAGGGCTTGTGGGCCGGGCCTGTCGATGCGTTACAGCTGGTCGCACGGGCGGGCGATACGGCGCCTGGGATTGATGGGCCGTTCCTGCGCATAAACCAACCCGCATTCAACGATAACGGCCGTGTCGCATTCCAGGCGATCATACCCGCCGATGCTGTCGGCGCCGGAGGCACGTTTGCCCGGGGGATCTGGTCGGACGCATCGGGTCAGCTTGAAGCAATTGCGATACAAGGGGATCAGGCGCCCGGCGTGGAGGAAGGCAGTGTATTTAACGATTTTAATGGGGCGTTCGGTCCCGAGATGAACGCGTCGGGCCAGGTCGCTTTCCGGGCGCGGCTTACATCACCAAACAACGAAATCCATAACACCTACGGCATCTGGGCGACCGACGTTAACGGTGAACTTCAGCTCATCGCACGGCAGGGCGACCTGTTCGATGTCAACGACTATCCATTGATCGAGGACCTTCGGACGATCTCGTTTATCGACATGCTTTTTACGGGCTACGGGGGTGGTGTCAACGGCACACCCGCCAGCTTCAATGACAACGGGCAGTTGGCCTTTTATATGTCATTCACCGACGGCAGTCGGGGTGCGTTCGTCGCCTCCACACGTCTGCACGGGGACCTCAACGGCGACGGCTTTGTCGGCATCGCAGACCTGAACATCGTGCTGGGGGCGTGGAATCAGACTGTGACCCCGGGCAATGCAAACGGTGATCCGTCCGGCGACGGGTACGTCGGCATCGCGGACCTGACAACCGTCCTGGGCAACTGGAACACGGGCACGCCGCCGGGCGGTAACGGCGCGGCGATCCCGGAGCCGGGGGCGTTATTGATGATGGGGTTCGGCGGGCTGTGCGTCGGTCTACACGGGCCCGGTCGTGCGCAGCGTCATTGAGGCGCTTCTTCCAGCGTGATGGCAAACTCGGCTGAACCGGATGAAAGATCAATCACCGCCTGCCGGACGTAACCGCTGTGCGTGACCACGCGCGGGCCGAGGAGTGTCGGCGTTGGGGGCGCTGCGTTGTCGGTTTTAAGTGAAAAGGTCGTCGTTGATCCGGTGTGCGTGACGGATGCACTCGCGGGGTTGAGGGCGGTGTCGAGGTCGTTGGCACCGTCGTTAACAAGGACCGGGAATTGGACGCGGTACTGTTTGGCTGGGATATCGGTTGATGTGACGAGCACCACGCCGTCGGGACGCAGGCGGTAATGCTCGGTGACATGGCCGAGCGACTGCTCGCCGTCGGACAGTTGGTATTGCAGGGTGAACTGGACTTCGCCGGGTTGCGTGGTGTTTGTCTCCAGCGATACGTCCACGATGCGTCGCCCGTCATTACGGCCGGCGAAGTCCGCGAGGCCAAGCCAGGCGCCGTCGTCGGCAAGCCATTGGATGCCGGGCGTGATCGCGGCGGCGGGCGCGTCCTTCGGGCCGAAGGCACGCTGCGGGGCGGCGGAGTCGGACAGCGCGGGGTAGCGCACGGCGGTTCGGTGGACGCGTTGCAGGCCGGTCGCGTTGTAGTGAGGGTCGGCGGCGGTGTCGATCAGCACGTAGTAACCGCCGGCCTCCGCGGCGACCTTGTGGAAGGTCTCGCGTGCGTCCAGCACGTAGCCGCCGACCTCCGCGGGCGTGGGACGCTCGGCGATGGACTCGTCGGCACGCTGGTAGGCGATCACCAGCATCGCCATCGGCAGCAGGTTGTACTGCGTGTGGTGCGAGTAATGCTCAAACGCGAGGCGTTCATTCGGTTCGGCGCGGTTCTTGACGACGAACAGCTCGCCGCTTGGCCGCTGCCAGCGTGCGGCGCTTTGGTAAGTCAGGTGCGCCGCTCGCTTGAACGCGCCGGCGATGTCGGGTCGGCCGAGCGCGTTCCAGTGCGCGGCGTTGATCTCACAGATGGCGGTGAGTTGCAGGTCGTTCCAGTTGTGCATGCCCGACCGCCCGCCGCAGGCCCACTCGCCGGTGGGCGACAAGAGCAGCAGCGTGGTCAGCCCGCCTTGTCGCAGGTGCTGACGCAAGGCCTCGGCCTGCTCGCCGTCGTACGCGCCGTCGGCCATGACGTCTTCCAGCCACAACCGGGTGAACGCGTCGTACGCCATCGGGGCGCCGGGGTCGCGGTAAAGGCCCAGCGGTGTGAACTCGGTCATGTGGTGCGCCAGCCGGTCTTCCAGGTATTCCCACTGCGCCCGGCGTTGGTCCTGATCGACGAGGCCGTCCTTGCGACGCAATAGCTCGCCGCCGCAGCTCACGACGTTCCAGTTCATGCCGCGCAGGTCCATGCGGTAGATCTCCTGCGGGACAATGCGGCGGAACTTCGCCTCCCACGCGCGGACGTCCTGATTGGGTGCGACGTCCTTGAGGATGCGGTAGGCGTGGACGAGTAGCGGGATGTAGAAATCGGGGTGTTTGTCGGCCGCACGGTTCTCCACCAGCGCGGTCAGCGCACAGTCCATCGCGTGAAGCGCCGGTTGCAGCAGGTCGTCGCTTCCCGCTTCGGTGACGAGCAGGCCTGCCGCGGCGGCGAAGGCGGGCGTGGAGTACTGGCGTTCGCCGTGGCTGACCGGGTCGATGATCGCGCCGTCCGCGTTCTGGTGCTGCCTGAAGTAGTCCACGTTGCCGGCGATGAGTGTGAGGTAATCGGCGCGGGTCAGGCCGGTGTCGCGGAAGGTCGCGGGCGGCGTGGCGGTGAATACCCGTTGGAGTTCCCGTGCGTTGGGGTGTTCGCCCAGCGTGTCCGCGTCGCAGTTGCCGTTAAGGGTTATGGTCATGGTGAAGACAATCAGGAGGGTCAGGCGGAAGGGTGAAAGCACGGTTTGGGCTTCCTTGTGTGCCGGGGGCTAGCGGGCGGGGTCATGATACCGGTGCGTGTGCCTGGTCGGCCGGGCCTGTTATAATCCGTGTCGCGGGCGATTAGCTCAGTTGGCTAGAGCGCTTCGTTTACACCGAAGAAGTCACTGGTTCGAGTCCAGTATCGCCCATTGCCGGGGACACTCACATCGCGACGCGGGCGTCGATAGTCGGCCCAGCCGGGCGCGGCCGGTGCGGTTGCCGCCCGATCCACCCCACCCAGCACCGACGCCGACTCACGCGGTTTCCTCCACAACTTCGATCAGGCGAACAGCCACCTATTGCAAGCACTATAACAAGCACTCTTTGCAACAACAATGCTTGCAATGTATTAATTATTACATTTAAATTCGTTAGCAAAGAACGGGTATATATCGCGAGTATAATATTTATAAACTACTGATAATTTTAATTTTACAAGTTTTAATAGTGACTTGTAAAGCGCCCGTACATTTGCACTCTTATTGCACATTTTATCATTGACAATACATATCGCTCTGGTACATTTAATAAGGCGGTGAAGTACATGCGCTATTGAGTCTGCAAGCGGTATGTCGCACCGGCTGACGGATGGGCGGTTGATTGCGTGGCCAGCCACGGGCGCCGCCGACACACTTGGAGGCCTGTCACGAAGACGTCGTTGCCCAGCCCGAGGATTGGTGATCCGTCCGCATGCGGTTCGGGCCGGGGCGTGCGTAAGACCGGATCGGTGGCCGGGTTCCTCTCGACGCGAACAGCAACACTCACACTTGGCGACAACAAAGGATTGGACCGATCATGAAACACCGAGGATTCACCCTGATCGAGTTGCTGGTCGTAATATCTATTATTGCGCTGCTGATCGGCATCCTGCTGCCGGCGCTCGGCGCGGCGCGGACCAGCGCACGGATCACGACCTGTCTGGCGAATCAGAAGCAGATGGCGACGTCTTCGATCGCCTTTGCGACCGACGACAACAAGGGCCGGCTGATCCCGGCACGCACCGCGGCGAACGCGGGCAACAACTTTGTGCAGGTCGCGTTGGACTACGCGGACGACCCGTCGAACCCGGAGATCCCGGGCGTCGAGACGTTCGAGGACTACGGTTTTGCCAAGAAGCTGTTCAAGGACCCGGGTCGCGATTTCGAGCCGACGGACGGCCTGCCGGCGAACGGCCACGAGTTGTTCCACTCCTATCAGTACTTCGGCGGGATCACGAAGTGGACGGGCCTGCCCGGCACGCCGAACACATTCAACCAGGCCGTGAATCCGCGTGACCCGCTGCCCAGCCCGGTGTTCCTGGATCAGATGAGTTCGAAGCTGACGCTTGTGGCCGATTGTGTGGGCAAGCGTTTCGGCGACCGCTGGGGGATTTATGAATACGCGCCGGGCGCGTGGGACATGTGGCTGGAGGACAGCCCGCCGCATAAGCGTCAGAGCAACAACGAGCCGGCCGGCGGCAACCACGTGTTCGCGGACGGCTCGGGGCGTTGGGTGGATTTCAGCGAGATGCTTCAGTTGACGCGTTGGGACGGGCGAACGCAGTTGTACTTCTATCAGGAAGAGTTGTTTGACTACAAGCCGCCGAACAACGCGCCGCCGCCGCCGCGTTGATGTATTCGGGCGGAATGTGTTGGGACGCTGCAAGCAACCAAATCAAAAGAACGTGACCCTTAAGTAAATCAAAGGCCGGCCGGGAAACCGGCCTGAACCGGAACACACTTTTTTATTCTCTTGGAGGAGATGACGATGACCAGGACCTATCTGCGTAAGTTCAGCAAGCAGGCCGTCGCGGGCCTGTCGCTGACGATGGTGGGCTTTTTTACGGTGACGTCGGACGGTGCGACGATCACGATGAACGGGCTTGACGCACTCGGCGAAACCTCGTTCAACACCGGCCTGCACTGGACGGGCGGCGCGGCGCCGACGGCGGGCAACGATTACGTTATCGGTGACGGCAACCGGTTGCGCACGCCCGCCGACGGCGGCAGCTACACGTTCGCCGGTGATTCGCTGACGGTCAGCAACACCACGCCCTACTCCGAGGGCCTGATGTACAAGGGCACGAGCAACACCGGCACGATCACGATCGACAACCTGATCCTTGACGGCGGCCTGATCTCCCACGCCAACGGGACGGGCGATATCTTTAATCTCGACGGCGCGATCTCGGTCAACAGCGACTCGCGGCTGTACGCCAAGCAAGGCTTTATCAACATCCTCTCCGACATCAGCGGCACGGGCGCCCTGGACATCGCGGCGACGGACGACAACGCCAACGCGGCCCAGCGCATCGTCTCGCTCTTCGGCGACAACAGCGGGTACAGCGGCGACATCACCGTCGCGGGCAAGCTGACGCTGGGTGATACCGGTATCCTGAACTTCGACATCGACGGCGTCGGCGTGAACAACAGCATCACCGGCACGGGTGTCACCGTGTTCGACGGCACGTTCCTGTTCGACCTCAGCGGCGTCAGCGCGACGCCCGGCGACAGTTGGACCATCGTCGATACCGGCACGCAGACCTTCAGCGCGACCTTCAGCGTCGGCGGCGGATTCAGCGCGTCCGGCTCGGTCTGGACCGACGGGACGTACACCTTCAACCCGGGCACGGGTATCCTGGCGGTGGCCCTGCCCCCGATCGAGTGGAATGTCGATGCCGACGGCGTCTTCGGCACCAACACGAACTGGACCGGCGGTGCGGCGCCCGGCGTTAACGGCGACGCGCTGCTCGGCTCGATCATCACCGATAACCGGACGGTCACGCTGGATTCAAACACCCAGCTCAACAGCCTCAGCTTCAACAACACCGGCGACGGCGACTACTTTGTCGTCGATAACAGCGGCGGCGAGACGCTGACGATGACCGGCGCCGCGAGCCTGAGCGTCGCGGGCCGGCACTGGATGCGTGCGGACGTCGCGGGCACGGTCGGAATCAACATCAACGGCGCGGGCGAACTCGTGCTGGACGCGGACAACTCGTTCACTGGCGGCCTGACCGCGGACGGCGCACAGGTGTCCGTGACGCATACCGACGCGATCCCGGCGGGCAACGACATCAACATCATCAATGGCGGGCAGGTCCTGTTCTTCGGCGCCGACAACGGCTTCTTTACCGATAACGGCGCGGCCGGCTACGGCACGGGCACGATCGCGGACAACGTCACGATCGACGCGACCAGCTCGTTGGGCGTGAACGACGGCGCGGCCATTTCGTTCACGGGCACGATCTCGGGCGACGGTTCGGTAAGCCTGACCAACGGCGACGCAACGTTTTCCACGGCCCATACGTACGGCGGCGTGACGACGCTCGCGGGCGAATCGACGCTGACACTGACCGGCTCGGGCAACCTGGGCGCGGCCACCGGCCTGGCGGATTCACGCACGGTGATCAACGACACGTCGCAGCTCGTGCTGGACGGCGTGTCGCTCGGTGATGAGTTTATTGTGCTGGGTGAGCGGGCTGTCGATGCCCGGCCGAGCATCTCCAGCACCGGTAGCAACACCATCTCCGGGGCGATCAAGGCCGACATCCCCGGCACGGGCAGCCACTACATCCTTGAATCGACCAGCGGCACGCTGACGCTCGGCGGGACGATCTCGGCCTGGGACGAGGCGGAGCCGAACGACCGGTACTTTGTGTTTGAAGGCGACGGTAATTTCAACGTCACCGGGCGCATCACCGACCTTGCCAGCGACGACGACGGCATCCTGCTTACACCGGTGTCCGATACGGGCGCGAACGTTCACGTGCTGAAGCGCGGTAACGGCACGCTGACCATCTCGACGGGAACGACCACGACCAACGACTTCTGGCGGGCCAGCACGGTCATCGAGGACGGCACGCTCGCGGTGCAGAGCCCGGACGGCACGAGCGGCGAGATCTGGAGTTCGAGCATCGAGGTGCGTGACGGTGCGATCTTTGATATCAGCTCGTTCTCGACCTACAGCCTGCAGGTCACCGAAGACCCGGACGCGGTACCGTTTAATGGTGATGAGATTGGGCAGACCATTGCCGGCGACGGCCGGATCGATACGGGCACGGGCACGCTGTCGGCGTTTGAGGACGCTGTGTTCGCGCCGGGCGACGACGGTGTCGGCCGATTGACCATCGACGGCAACCTCAGCATCAATCAGACGCAGCCCAACGCCAACGGCGCGTTGAACTTCGAGCTGACGGATTCGGCGGCGGCGCTGAACGACCAGATCGATGTGTTCAGCCAGTTAACACTCAGCGCTTCGGGCGGCGGGACGTTCAAGCTGAATATCACACCGACGGGTGGCGACCTGGACACCGTCCCTTACACGCTGATGACCGCGGGTCTCACGTCGGGCTCGGCGACCGGTGCGAACTTTGAGATCGCGATCTTTAATAACGCCGGTACACAGTTGAACACTCGGCAGGACGACGCGGCTCTGGTTACGGTGCTCCCGACCTCGGTCACCGCTACGTTTACACCGGCACAGAGCATGGTCTGGACCGGTGCAGTGAACAACACGTGGGACGTAGGCACAACCGCCAACTGGACAAGCACGGACGGTCTGTTCTTTGACCTGGACAGCGTGACCTTCCCGGGAACGAACACGATCGACATCGCCTCGGCGGTTACACCGGGCGGGATCACCGTGACGACCGGCTCGACCACGCTGACCGGCGCGGGCGTCGAGGGGGCAGGCAACATCAGCCTCGGCACCAACGCAAGCCTCGTCCTTGCCAACGGCGGCAATAACCTCGGCGGCAGCGTTACGCTCTCCGGTTCCAACGCGACGCTCCAGGTGGGCGACGGTTCGAGCACGGGCACGTCGATCCTGTCAGGCGTGGTCAGCGGGCCCGGCCAGGTGGTTGTCGAGTCCGGCACGCTTCAGCTTAGCGGCGCCAACACCTACACCGGTGTGAAGACGATCAACGGCGGCACGCTGAACATGGATTCTGCTACGGCGCTTGGCACCACGGGCGGCGCGACCATCGTCAACGGCGGCACGCTCCGCTCCAACGCGGATACGTACACCACCAATGAGCCGATCACGCTCAACGGCGGCACGCTGAGTGTCGGCGGCGGTGATGTCTCGGCCCTGACGGTCGCCGGACCGGTCACGGTCGGCGCGACCGGTGGCAGCTTCCAGGTGGACGGCAACGGCGGCGACGACGCGCTGACCGTCACCAGCAACATCGGCGGCGGATCGGCCGGGGCGCTTAACGTGAATGTCGACGGCGGTTCGACCATGACCGTCACCGGCAACATCACCAACAACGGCGACCTGACCAAGTCCGGTGGCGGCACGCTGGCGCTTGGCGCAACGACGACCGTCGCGGCGCCGACGATCAACGCCAACGGCGGCACGCTGGATGTCTCGGCCCAGGGGACGTTCAACGTCGCAAGCGGTCAGACCCTCGCGGGCGCCGCGAACGTGACCGGTAACGTCTCGGCCGCAAGCGGTTCGACGGTCAGCGTCGGCAGCGACGGCATGCCCCAGGTCGATGTGTTTACGTACGTCGAGGCGACCGATGACGTCGGTGGTAATACGACCTACGCAGCGGGCGGGACCTTCGTCCCCAGCACCAACCCCGACTGGCAGGAACGCACGGGGCTTGGGAACAGCGGCAATGTCTTCCAGGGTGGCAGTGACACGGCCAACCCGAACGAAGCGGCTGTGCTCAAGACCACGATCGGCGGCCTGACCCCGGGTAACAGCTACGAGGTCTACGCCAACTACTGGACGGCGACCGGCTCGGGCTGGCGTGTCCTGGCCGGCGATTCGGAAGGCACGCTTGTGTTGTACGACGCCGATTACACGGATATCGCCGGGGCGACCGACGGCACCAGCCTTGCCAATTTCCAGTACGACAACAACCCGCTGATCACCGAAGGCAACCGCACGATGTGGGGCGCCCCGATCGGCACGCTTGTCGCGGACGGCAGCGGGACGGTCTCGGTGTTCGTGGATGACTCGGGCACGACCGACGGTGACGACCGCACGTGGTACGACGGCGTGACCATCAGCACCGGCGCGACCACGGGCGTCTCGCAGTCGTTCACCATCACGGGCGACCTGACGCTGGACGCGGGTTCGACGCTGGCGGTTGATATTTTTGATCCGACCATCGCCGACCTCCTCTCCGTCACGGGCAACCTTGGCGCGGGGGGGACGTTGGCGGTTTCGCTGGAGGCGGGGGCGCCGGCGCTTGGGGACGGCGATTCGTTTGA